>SJYX01009635.1:223261-247512 GCA_006410675.1 Oreotragus oreotragus | reverse complement strand
GCAACCCCCCAGGCTCCTCTGTCCATGGGGATTCTCCAGGCAAGAATACTGAAGTGGGTTGCCATGCCCTCCTCCAGGGGATCTTCCCAACTCGGGATCAAACCCAGGTCTCCCACACTGCAGGCAGATTCTTTACCATCAGAACCACCGGGGAAGCCCCCATTTCAAACCTACCTTGTTTTAAATTTTTCAGTTTTCTCCCATTGTTCATAGGATAAAGACCAAAATGGTAATGGCCTGTAGTGTTCTGCAGGACCTGATTCTGAATTTCCTCTTCAGCCCGATACACCATTCTTTACCATTCACTCTTTACACCTTTTACTCCTACTCAACTTTCAGGTCTCACCTCAGATGTGACTTGTTCAGTTGACCTCTGCTAGATCAGGTCTCCTTGCCAATTGTTATTCTAACATACTGTACATTTCCTCCATGGAGCTTTATACAACTTGAAATTAAAGTATATGTGAGACTGTCTATACCTCATTAGATTTAAAGTTCCATGAACTCCACATTTTCTAGCCTGGAAATTTCAAGACCCTTCATCATCTGACTTTTGTAGACTTATTCACAACTATGCTCCTTCACAGTCCCATCTTCACATTCTGATAAAAAACCAGTAAGACTTACATCATTGTAGTCTGTCCACACTACTGTTTTCCTGTTTTCTCTTAGCCTATTTTTCCACAATTATTTTCCTACTTACTCTAGTTCATTTTCCTCTTCACTCATTAAGTTTAATCAGGGAGTACCTACTGTACTCCCCTACAGGGATCAAGTCCTGTACTAGAGATAAGGGACTAGAGATACAGAAAAGAGTAAGCCATAATTTGTGATACAAAGAAAGCAAGGAAAAAGGTAAATAAACAAATAGCTGTAACTCCAGATAAAAGTTCACATGAAAAAGGCTTCTAAAAATTATCATGAGAACAGAGATGTTTTCTCTGAGAAAGTCATCAAAACTCTACTACAGAATGTATAAATTTAGCTGCTGCTACTGCTAAGTCGCTTTAGTTGTGTCTGACTCTGTGCGACTCCATAAATGGCAGCCCACCAGGCTCCCCCATCCCTGGGATTCTCCAGGCAAGAACACTGGAGTGGGTTGCCATTTCCTTCTCCAATGCATGAAAGTGAAAAGTGAAAGGGAAGTCGCTCAGTCGTGTCTGACTTTTGGCGATCCCATGGACTGCAGCCCACAAGTCTCCTCCGTCTGTGGGATTTTCCAGGCAAGAGTACTGGAGTGGGGTGCTAGGTCTTAAAAAATGAGTACAAATGGGAAAGAAGAGGTTTTCAGAGATAAGCATTTAGCAGTAATAAATTGTGATGAAAGACAGTGACATGTTTGGGAGCAGCAAGTGGCCCACACTGGTACACAGGGCTTGAGAGGGTAAGACTGGAAGATGAGATTCCAAATTTAAAGCCCACGACAGAGCTGACAACAACAGTCTTGAAAAACTGCCCCTTTCCCTCACTCTAAAAGATAAAAGTATAACTTTCCAATAAAACATTGATATGAGAAACGTGTGGTAAGATGAAACTCTCTGGTGGAAAGATTCTAGGGAGGCCCCAATGGGTAACTCCCCAGAACACTGCTCCCTAGTGTTCTCACTGTGTGTAATCCCTTACCCTTGAGTGTGGGTGGAACCTGTGACTTACTTTGAGCCCAAACAATTCAGTGAAGGTGAAGAAATCTTGCCAATGAAATTAACGCTCTAAGTTAGTTGATGTTGACCAGTTAGAAGGGAAACTATTCAGGTTGCAGGAGGGAGGAAGTGACTTATTCAGGTGAAATCCCTCAAAAGAGAGACTGGATGTTCCGTGAAGCAAGAAACTTGTGAGAATAATGAAGTAACTAGCCACGGCAGAGAAGGTAACAAAGAACTTTGAGCAGCCAGCAGGTGATGGGCTTTAAGCATGCGGCCACAAGAAAACAAATGCTGCCAACCTGAATGACCTTGGAAATGAATTTTTCCCCAGTCAAGGCATTCTTGATGAGGATCTAGCCCTAGCCATCACCTTGATTATCACCCTGTGAAACCCTGAGCAGAGAAACCAGTTGTGCCATGCCAGACACATGACAATAAATTGTAGATTGCTTGAAGCTGTTAATTTGTGGCAATTTTTTATGCATAAATAGAAACTAATATATGTTCTAAGCTAGTGAAGATGTTTTTGTTGTTGCTATGTGTTTCTTACTTATTTTCCTAAATGGCTTAAATACTAAATGAATGATTGAAAAAATAGATTGGTTAGAACAAAATTTAAATGCTTTTGTAGCCAATTCCCCAATAAAGTAAAGTGACTATTGGGTGCTTTAATTGGATTTGCTCTGCCTTACAATAGGATGTGTCACTTCCCACCACCCCCTGCCTTAGGCTTTCCTTCTTAGCAGTTTCTTTGGCTTTTAGTTTGTTGCTTTCAGATGAAAGAAAAAAAAAAAAAAAGACAGCAGTTTTAAGGATCAAAATGCAACCATAAAAAAAACAAACAAACAGAAGAGTAGACTTACCACACAATACACAGCAGCACACGAAAGAGGCCACAACCTGTCCTGCTGCAATCCTTCCTTGCCTCTGCCATCGGAGTCAGTGTTCTCGTAGGATTAATTCCATCACAAGAAGTTGATGACCCAGCATCAAATAAGTCATTGCTGTGACTGATATGGTCAATTTATATAAAATAAAAGCAAAGAAGAGATTCAGAGCCACTGTAATAATTTAAAATAAAGATATTATGCTTCAAGTTATAAAGATTGGCATAAACAGACTGTTCACCTTGCTTATAAAATAAATTTACAACCAGCATAATCAGCATATATGGTATAAAATGTCACTTTATAACATTATTTTTTATCTAACTGGTATGCTAGACTAGATAAACGTATTTAACTTAACCTAATTTTGTTAAGAAGCTAACATCCCCTATACAAAAATCTGGCAAAGATAATTATAAATTTATATTGCTATGAAAATAGAATTGAAACACTGAAGTAAAACACTAGGGGGAAAAATACAACACTACATGAAAGGAGTAATCCTTCCTGACCCATCTCTCAAACAAAAGATGGGTCCATATTCAAAAACAAATCACAGCAACTAACATCTATAGATATTAAAGGAGAGGATGTTCAACAGATGTTAGAAACTATTAAATTTCTCTTCATAGCGTTAATGTTTAAAACACTTTGAAAATTAGGGCTTATAGGATAATTATTAAACCTTAAAAAGCCTTCTCAAATCAATAGCCTGCTTAATGTGTAACAGGTAGCTTCTAGATGTATTCCAGTTTAAATCCACTGTCTTTTTGATCAAGCTCTGCTTATTTCATCCTCCAGATAGTTTTTCAATCTTTTGATGGCTCAAGCCTGGTGTGTTTCTTATCTGCAAGATTGAAGAGTCTCCTAAATGATGAATGCTATGATCTGAATGTTTGCCTCCCCCCAAATTCATACATTGAAATCTTAATCCCCAAGGTGAAGGTGTTAGGAAGTAGAAGCTTTGGGAGGTAATAAGTCATGAGAGAAGAGCCCTCCTGAATAGGATTAGTGTTCTTATAAAAGAGGCCACAGAGAGAGCCTTCACCTCTTCTCCCATGTTAGGACACAATGAGAAGGTACTTTCTATGCACCAGAAAGCAGGACCATATTTGGTCCTTGATCTTGGACTTTCCATCCTCCAGAACTGTGAAAATACATCCCAGGTATTTCTAAGCCAGCCCGTTATACTATTTTGCCCAAACACTACAATAACATCGCTGCCCTTAATCTAATTCGCTCAAAACCATTCTCTTCACTGTGATCTGAATCATCTTTCTAAAGCTGGTTGTGTCACATTCATGATTTAAAACACTTGACTGGCTCCTCCAAAGAGAATCCTAGTACCTCAGTATACTCCCAAGTCTCCTGATGATCTGACAGAGCTCATCACTGCAATTCACATCCTGTTTCCCCTGCTTGGCCCTGGCAGGTCCTAGGCCTATTTCCAGCCTCCTGTCTTAGAGGCACATCTTCCTCCCTCTCCACCAGGTGTTTACTCATCTGTAATCCTCAGTTCAGGATTTTTACCTCTTATTTCCCCTAGGAAGCCTTCTCAGATACTATTCTCAGATTGCAGCTAATACCCCTCTCTGCTGCCCTCTACATATATCCCATTCCTCACTCTTCGCGCGTGAGTATTCAGTTTCTATTAATATATCTGGTTTTTTCTGCTCAATGAGTGTGCTCTTCAGTATGATTCCCAGTGCTTAGCACATAGGACATGACTACTATTCACTGAATGAATAATGAAAAAAATGAAGACGAGGGAGAAGAAGTGAGTCTTGTCAGTTGAAACATCTCTCCTGAAGCACAGTCAAGAATGGAATCTCCCATGGGAGTTGCCCAGACACGGGGATAATGCCTGAGATTATTATCTACCACTAATCCTGAGAGAAACCCCAACAAATCAAACTTCAATTGTTGTTGTTGCCCAGTACCAAGTCGTGTCTGATTCTTTGCAACCCCATGGACTGCAGCATGCCAGGCTCCCCTATCCTTCATGGTCTCCTGGAATTTGCTCAAACTCACATCCACTGAGTCAGTGATGCCATCCAACCATCTCATCCTCTGTCATCCCCTTCTCCTCCTGCCTTCAATCTTTCCCAGCATCAAGGTCTTTTCCAAAGAGAGGGTTCTTCACATCAGGTGGCCAAGTACTGGAGTTTCAGCCTCAGCAATAGTCCTTGCAATGAATATTCAGGGTTGATTTCCTTTAGGATTGACCAGTTTGATCCCCTTGCTTTCCAAAGGACTCAAGAGTTTTCCAGCACCACAATTCAAAAGTATCAATTCTTCAGCATTCTATGACTCCCTTCTTAGATCACATCTTTGTTGCACCAGAGAGGTTTGGGTAACTCAATGAAGCTATGAGCCATGCTGTGCAGGGCCACCCCAGATGGACAGGTCAGAATGAAGAGTTCTGACAAAATATGGTCCACTGGAGAAGGAAATGGCAACCCACTCCAGTATTCTTGCATGGAGAACCCCACTGACGGTACAAAAAGGGATATCCTATATACCCACTCAGATCACCTCACACCCACACTCAGAGGATGTGCTATTCTGCTTTCAAACTTACAAAGCCAAACTAGTACAAAATGAATGTCAGTTACACTTACCTAACAAAGCTGAAGATGATGGCCACACTTGAGTCTGCACACTTTCTAACAAGAAGAGTAGAAACAGGGCAGTCAGTCTCCTCATTCCATAATCTATAGGCAAGCATATCTCTGTTTATTGGATAAATTCTAAACTCTTAGCCATGCCTTACAAAATCCTTCATGATCTAGACCACCCTCCTCTGCAGTCTTCTCTTGTACAAGCTTCTTTGTGTAGGCCACATCCCAGCAGTTCCCTATTAAATTTAGGCAACTGTGTTCTTTGCCAAAGTCAATGACTTTGCTATTTAATGAGAGTTCAATAATGATAGCAATATTTAGATATCCAGATATTCTTGTTTCTTTTTGGCAGATAAAGATTTAGTGTGTATGATCATCTTAAAAAAATGAGAAAGAAAATGTTCTCTCATATCACTAGTATTCAAATAATAGAGTAAGCGTCTTTTGACATAAGATGTGCTTCAAATGAAATTTTGAAAAGTTCAATTTGTCTGAATGCAAAATGAAGCATAACTGATTTTTGACATTTTAATTTTAAGTGAGCTGGTTGTCAGATTTCACTTGAAAGGGACCCACAGTATCTCCACATCAAGGGCATGTCAACTATCTTCAACCATTATTGTCATTTTTCTATGTTCATAAACGTATCCTCCTACTATAAATACTATTATTTGACATGTGCAAAGAAGGAAGAATTATGAACCAGATTTCCAGTTTATTGAAAATATCATAAACACCATACAGAAATAATTTATAACAATCCCCACATGTATTCCAATTATTCAACAATGGGTAAAATTAGATGAGATGATATTGAACTTCTATGAAGTTTAAGCATCACACCAAGTATTGCATCTACAGAAAGTTTTCCAAAACTACCTCTGCCTATGAGGAGAGAGACCTAGAGACAGACCATCCCATTATGACCATCCCATTATAATTCTTTAAGAATTATAATGACAGGAAATTAATTTTTAGATGCATGGAAGAGAGCATGATTGCCTTTAGGTCATGGAAAAATGTCACAAAAGAGGCAACATGTGATAAGTGCCCTGAAGGATCTGTAGAGGTTTCTCAGGCAGAGAGAATGAAGGAGGCCTAGATCTATGAAATGGTATGGTACTTTCTGGTGCCCGAGACTGAAATATCGGGGCAGGGTGTGCAGAGCAGCAGGAAGGATCAGGATGCCACGCCAGAGATTACATGTGGTCTTTTTCTGTGGACAGTGAGACTTGCCTTTTGGGTGAGGACAACACTGATAGAAGTGTACGCACCANTGGTACTTTCTGGTGCCCGAGACTGAAATATCGGGGCAGGGTGTGCAGAGCAGCAGGAAGGATCAGGATGCCACGCCAGAGATTACATGTGGTCTTTTTCTGTGGACAGTGAGACTTGCCTTTTGGGTGAGGACAACACTGATAGAAGTGTACGCACCAGATAAGAATAGAGGAAGACCCAAAGCCTAATGAAGAGGCTCCTGAAATAAATCTCAGCAAAGCATGAAGAAGCTCCAAGTCACAGCAGCCGGAATAAAGGTGAGCCAAGATGTTTATAAGTTATCTATTGCTGCATAATAAACAGCCAAGAAACTCCCAATGGCACACCATGATAGGCGTTTGTTCCCAGAGATCTAAGGGTCTATTGGGCTGGATTAAGCTGCGTTTGGCTGAGCAGCTTGGTTGAGACAGCTCTGCATCTCATCTTTCTTAGGACCAGCAGCTGGCCTGGGTAGCTTTTTGTGTTTAGTTTTGTTTTTTAAGGTCCATGTCAGGGGTACAAGGGAGCAAGTGGAAACATGTGAGAGGTCTGAAAGCCTGGGTTTGGAACTGGCACACTATCATTTCTGCTTTATTGGCCAAATCAAGCCACAAGGCCAAACCCAGTCATGAGGAAGGGAAACATATTCCACCTCTTTAGCAGAAAGAACTGCAATGGCAAAGGGCAAAGGGCAGGAATACAGCTTGGGGTTTAGGACTGGTGACAAAAATGTAACACACCACACTATGGCTTCCAGGCCACAGTAATTCATTTTCTTCCTGAATGCAATATATACTCACCCCAACCCCAGGACTCTAAAAGTCACGTTCAATCACAGCATCAGGCTGTTTAAGATTTTTAATCTGTACTAGGTTCTTCCCAGAGAAGGCAATGGCAACCCACTCCAGCAGTCTTGCCTGGAAAATCCCATGGACGGAGGAGCCTGGTAGGCTGCAGTCCCTGGGGTCGCTAAGAATCAGACACGACTGAGCAGCTGGCTTCGCTTTCACTCTTCACTTTCATGCATTAGAGAAGGAAATGGCAACCCACTCCAGTGTTCTTACCTGGAGGATCCCAGGGACAGAGGAGCCTGATGGGCTGCCGTCTATGGGGTCGCACAGAGTCGGATACGACTGAAGTGACTTAGCAGCAGCAGCAGGCTCTTTCCAGGTGGCACTAGTGGTAAAGAACCCGCCTGCCAATGCAGGAGACATAAGAGATGAGGTTCCAATTCCTGGGTTAGGAGGATCCCCTGGAGGGCATGGCAACCCACCCCAGCATTTTTGCCTGGAGAATCCCATGAACAGAGGAGTCTGGCAGGCTATGGTCCATAGAGCTGGACATGAGGTGACTTAGCATGCATGCAATCTATACTATATTCAGATATTTTTCATCATAATAAGAACAATGCATTGCTCTTTGTTTAGAGAACAATAAACAGAAGAATGAGCTACTCCTGAGGTGTATATACACAGAGAGCCTACAAACAGAAAAACTAGGACAGGATCACTGCAATAAACACTCCCATTTTAGAATGAGAGACTCCTAGCAGTCACTGACCCACAGCAATTCTGAAATCCAAGTGGGCCAAAGTTGCTCTATGGATGGGAAATGTTTCTTAATTAGACCTCCGTTCTGCCCCCTAGGGGTGCCTCCCAAATCCACTGTTCCCCACATTTCTGACTGCTCTTCAAGATGTACTTCATTTTTCTTCACTTCAGTCATTTCTGAAAAGGGCTTCAGAAGACAGATCATTTTGGCAACTTAAATGACTTTCTCAGCCTACCTCCTGCATTACAAAGTTGAGGGGTTAGATAATTTTTTATACTTTTGAAAAGCCTCACTCTTTTAGTCCTAGGCAGCAGCAGTGCCTTTGCTGAATCTACCACTTAAAACACTTTGTAAATGTTTATACATTTGATACAGTCTACTCAGTGAACCAAAAGTCATATCCACACTTATTTTCCACCCACAATTATTTTCCAGACATGCTTCTCTCTCTAATTACTAACAAGTACATATAAGACTCATGTGAGACCATGCCTTTAAGCTTCTTAAGTGTTCTTTATACCACTTGAAAAGGCATACCACAGGTCCTAAATTCTCTTAGTATCAGCTATCTTTTGTACTATTAAAAATTATTGAAGATTCCAAATAGCTACTTTTGAAAATTCTAGAAAGTACAAGAATAAACAAGAACCTCTTTGATTAGGTGTCAAGACAGTGATGTAACCACACTGGAAAACTTCACTTTGTGCTCATGAGAAAATAAGAATAAAAAAGACAATGTCTTAAGTACCATTACAAAAATAATTTTGACCTCACAGGCCCCCAGAAGGATCTTGGAAATTCTCAGGGCTCACTAAACCACATTTTAAGAATTATTGGTCTACTAATATTTTTTTTCTTTCAGCACATATAACTATAGTTTCCATAGCTACATCCTTGATTTTCCCACAAATAATCTAACTCTGAACAGACTACCTCTTTATCTTTTTGTCTCTGTAGGCTTTTGGAGCTCCAGTTAAGATAAGTATGTGGAACTTGATCATTTAATATATAAAGTAATTCTTTACTAGAAATATACAGCAATTATCTACAGTATTAACTTGTCTGGCATTTTGTTAACTTCCACTGCAAACTAATACATCTAAGCCTTACTGATTTAAGGTAAGAAACATAACTTGGAAAGAGTTGGAGAGAGAAAAATTAGAGTTCTTTTCTTGCCAAGTAGGGCAGTCCTGTTGAACTCCAGGAGTTTGTTTGGAACTCTGAAGGGTTAAACCTTTAACATGAGAATAAACCAAAACTTAAACTCAACTAGGAAGCATCTCAATCCCTGATTGCATTAAGGTGCCATGGGCATGCTCATTCCCCTAACTTGGCTGCTTGCTACAGTGGAGGTAAAACTTGTCAGAGAGACAGTAATAGCACTGAGACTCAAAGAATTCCTACAATTTTTTATGAAATGAATCACTCAATAAAGAAACATTCAAGAACAGATGACACAATGTGATCAAAAACTGAAATAATGTAAAATAGAAACAAAAGCACAGGATACCCAGATATTACTTATCAGACCCACACTTGCAGATAACGAAGGGAGAAGTAAGACAGGCACAAGAAAGATGGCCAGACAGGAGCTGGCAAGGGTGAGCGTCGACACTCTAGCAGTCAGCCAACTACAATGGACTGGAACGGGTGAATGTGACTCAGATGGCCATTATATCTACTACTGCGGGCAGGATTCCCTCAGAAGAAATGGAGTAGCCATCATGGTCAACAAAAGGGTCTGAAATGCAGTACTTGGATGCAATCTCAAAAACGACAGAATGATCTCTGTTCGTTTCCAAGGCAAACCATTCAATATCACAGTTATCCAAGTCTATGCCCCAACCAGTAACGCTGAAGAAGCTGAAGTTGAACGGTTTTATGAAGACCTACAAGACCTTGTAGAACTAACACCCAAAAAAGATGTCCTTTTCATTATAGGGAACTGGGATGCTAAAGTAGGAAGTCAAGAAACACCAGGAGTAACAGGCAAATTTGGCCTTGGAATGCGGAATGAAGCAGGGCAAAGACTAATAGAGTTTGGCCAAGGAAATGCACTGGTCATAGCAAACACCCTCTTCCAGCAACACAAGAGAAGACTCTACACATGGACATCACCAGATGGTCAACACCGAAATCAGATTGATTATATTCTTTGCAGCCAAAGATGGAGAAGCTCTATACAGTCAACAAAAACAAGACCAGGAGCTGACTGTGGCTCAGATCATGAACTCCTTATTTCCAAATTCAGGCTTAAACTGAAGAAAGTAGGGGAAACCGCAAGACCATTCAGGTATGACCTAAATCAAATCCCTTATGATTATACAGTGGAAGTGAGAAATAGATTTAAGGGCCTAGATCTGATAGACAGAGTTCCTGATGAACTATGGAATGAGGTTCGTGACATTGTACAGGAGACAGGGATCAAGACCATCCCCATGGAAAAGAAATGCAAAAAAGCAAAATGGCTGTCTGGAGAAGCCTTACAAATAGCACTGAAAAGAAGAGAGGCGAAAAGCAAAGGAGAAAAGAAAAGATATAAGCATCTGAATGCAGAGTTCCAAAGAATAGCAAGAAGAGATAAGAAAGCCTTCTTCAGCAATCAATGCAAAGAGATAGAGGAAAACAACAGAATGGGAAAGACTAGAGATCTCTTCAAGAGAATTGGAGATACCAAGGGAACATTTCATGCAAAGATGGGCTCGATAAAGGATAGAAATGGTATGGACCTAACAGAAGCAGAAGATATTAAGAAGAGGTGGCAAGAATACACAGAAGAACTGTACAGAAAAGATCTTCACGACCCAGATAATCATGAGGATGTGATCACTAATCTAGAGCCAGACATCTTGGAATGTGAAGTCAAGTGGGCCTTAGAAAGCATCACTAAGAACAAAGCTAGTGGAGGTGATGGAATTCCAGTTGAGCTGTTTCAAATCCTGGAAGATGATGCTGTGAAAGTGCTGCACTCAATATGCCAGCAAATTTGGAAAACTCAGCAGTGGCCACAGGACTGGAAAAGGTCAGTTTTCATTCCAATTCCAAAGAAAGGCAATGCCAAAGAATGCTCAAACTACCGCACAATTGCACTCATCTCACACGCTAGTAAAGTAATGCTCAAAATTCTCCAAGCCAGGCTTCAGCAATATGTGAACCGTGAACTCCCTGATGTTCAAGCTGGTTTTAGAACAGGCAGAGGAACCAGAGATCAAATTGCCAACATCCGCTGGATCATGGAAAAAGCAAGAGAGTTCCAGAAAAACATCTATTTCTGCTTTATTGACTATGCCAAAGCCTTTGACTGTGTGGATCACAATAAACTGTGGAAAATTCTGAAAGAGATGGGAATACCAGACCACCTAACCTGCCTCTTGAGAAATCTGTATGCAGGTCAGGAAGCAACAGTTAGAACTGGACATGGAACAACAGACTGGTTCCAAATAGGAAAAGGAGTACGTCAAGGCTGTATATTGTCTCCCTGCTTATTTAACTTATATGCAGAGTACATCATGAGAAACGCTGGACTGGAAGAAACACAAGCTGGAATCAAGATTGCCGGGAGAAATATCAATAACCTCAGATATGCTGATGACACCACCCTTATGGCAGAAAGTGAGGAGGAGCTAAAAAGCCTCTTGATGAAAGTGAAGGAGGAGAGCGAAAAAGTTGGCTTAAAGCTCAACATTCAGAAAACGAAGATCATGGCATCCGGTCCCATCACTTCATGGGAAATAGATGGGGAAACAGTGGAAACAGTGTCAGACTTTATTTTTTTGGGCTCCAAAATCACTGCAGATGGTGACTGCAGCCATGAAATTAAAAGACGCTTACTCCTTGGAAGAAAAGTTATGACCAACCTGGATAGTATATTCAAAAGCAGAGACATTACTTTGCCGACTAAGGTCCGCCTAGTCAAGGCTATGGTTTTTCCTGTGGTCATGTATGGATGTGAAAGTTGGACTGTGAAGAAAGCTGAGCGCCGAAGAATTGATGCTTTTGAACTGTGGTGTTGGAGAAGACTCTTGAGAGTCCCTTGGACTGCAAGGAGATCCAACCAGTCCATTCTGAAGGAGATCAACCCTGGGATTTCCTTGGAAGGAATGATGCTAAAGCTGAAACTCCAGTACTTTGGCCACCTCATGCAAAGAAGAGTTGACTCATTGGAAAAGACTCTGATGCTGGGAGGGATTGGGGGCAGGAGGAGAAGGGGACGACCGAGGATGAGATGGCTGGATGGCATCACGGACTCGATGGACGTGAGTTTGAGTGAACTCCGGGAGATGGTGATGGACAGGGAGGCCTGGCGTGCTGCGATTTATCGGGTCGCAAAGAGTTGGACACGACTGAGCGACTGAACTGAACTGAACTGAAGATAGGCACAGGGGATTAAGAGTTACAAACGGTTATTTACTGTGGAAAATTCTTCAAGAGATGAGAATAGCAGACCACCTGATCTGACTCCTGAGAAATCTGTATGCAGGTCAAGAAGCAACAGTTACAAGTGGACATGGAACAACAGACTGGTTCCAAGTTGGGAAAGGAGTACATCAAGGCTGTATATTGTCACCTGGCTTATTTAACTTATATGCAGAATACATCATGCAAAATGCCGGGCTGGATGAAGAACAAGCTGGAATCAAGATTACCGGGAGAAATATCAATAACCTCAGATAAGCAGATGACACCATCCTATGGAAGAAAGCAAAGAACTGAAGAGGCTCTTGATGAAAGTCAAAGAGGAGAGTATAAAAGCTGGCTTAAAACTCAACATTCAAAAAACTAAGATCATGGCATCCAGTCCCATAACCTCATGGCAAATAAATGGGGAAACGATGGAAACAGTGGCTGACTTTACTTTGGGGGCTTATGACCAACCTAGATAGCATATTGAAAAACAGAGACATTACTTTGCCAACAAAGGTCTGTTTAGTCCAGGCTATGGCTTTTCCAGTGGTCATGTATGAATGCGAGTTGGACTGTGAAGATAGCTGAGCGCCGAAGAATTGATGCTTTTGAACTGTGGTGTTGGAGAAGACTCTTGAGAGTCACTTGGACTGCAAGGAGGTCCAACCAGTCCATTCTAAAAGAGATCAGTCCTGGGTGTTCTTTGGAAGGAATGATGCTAAAGCTGAAACTCCAGTACTTTGGCCACCTCATGCGNGCTGAGCACTGAAGAATTGATGTTTTTGAACTGTGGTGTTGGAGAAGACTCTTGAGAGTCCCTTGGACTGCAAGGAGATCCAACCAGTCCATTCTAAAGGAGATCAGTCCTGGGTGTTCTTTGGAAGGAATGATGCTAAAGCTGAAACTCCAGTACTTTGGCCACCTCATGCGAAGAGTTGACTCATTGGAAAAGACTCTGATGCTGGGAGGGATTGGAGGCAGGAGGAAAAGGGTACAACAGAGGATGAGATGGCTGGATAGCATCACCGACTCGATGGATGTGAGTGAGTTTGAGTGAACCCTGGAAGATGGTGATGGACAGGGAGGCCTGGCGTGCTGCGATTCATGGGGTCACAGAGTCAGACACGACTGAGTGACTGAACTGAACATCACTGCACATGGTGACTGCACCCATGAAATTAAAAGATCTTTACTCCTTGGAAGAAAAGTTATGATCAATCTAGACAGCATATTAAAAAGCAGAGACATTACTTTGCTGACAAAGGTCCGTCTAGTTAAAGCTATGGTTTTTCCAGTAGTCATGTATGGATGTAAGAGCTGGGCTTCAAAGAAAGCTGAGCACCAAAGAATTGATGCTTTTGAACTGTGGTGTTGGAGAAGACTCTGAAAATCCCTTGGACTGCAAGATCAAACCAGTCAATCCTAAAGGAAATCAGTCCTGAATATTCATTGGAAGGACTGATGCTAAAGCTGAAACTCCAATACTTTGGCCACCTGATGCATAGAACTGACTCATTGGAAAGACCCTGATGCTGGGAAAGATTGAAGGGAGGAGAAGGGTACAACAGAGGATGAAACGGTTGGATGGCATCACTGACTTGATGGAAAAGAGTTTGAGCAAGTTTTGGGAGCTGGTGACGGACAGGGAAGTCTGGCATACTGTAGTCCACGGGGACACAATGAGTGAAACACGACTGATAGACTGATCTGAACTGAACTGATATACAAAATAAACAAGCTACAAGGAAATACTGTATAGCACAGGGAATATAACTAATATTTTATAACTATAAATGAAGCATAATCTTTGAAAAATTATGAATCACTATGTAGCACACCTGAAATACATACTATTGAAAATTAAATATATCTCAGTTAAAAAAGAAAACAAAATATTTGCAGTTGGTTTCTGATATATTTTCTCAGCATAAAGAAAATTTCTTCTATTCAGTTTACAAGATTACCATGAATCATTAATAACTTTTATCAGATACCTTTCTGTATCTATTGAGATGATCCTTAATGTGGTGATTTAAACTAATTGATTTAATGTTCTTGTTTTCTCAAGATAAATTCAAATTAATTTTAAGTGATAAACATACATAAATGTTATATACTTTTTCTAGTTTTGTTTCAGTATAGTTTACAAAAAAAATTCATTTATTTTAAATTTAAAAAAATCTAAAATCAATATACTTAAGTAATTAGAAGATTTCACTGAGAATTAGAAACTATAAAAAATAGCAAAATGGAAATCCTAGGATGAAAAATAAAATAGATGATATTACTTACCAGATTAGGTAAACACTAAATTAGACATAGCTGAAGAGAAAAATAGTTTCTGCTAAACTTTTTATTATTACATTGAATTGGAAAATCAATATGGGAAAAACTGATATTTAACAGTTGAGCCTTTCAGTCTATGAACCTGGTATATCATTGACTTAGGTTTACCTTCTCTCAGTAATGTTTTGTAGAATTCAGAGTACAGGTCATACATAACTTTTATCAAATTTATACCTAAGTAGCACGAACTGATGCTTTTGAACTGTGGTGTTGGAGAAGACTCTTGAGAGTCCCTTGGACTGCAAGGAGATCCAACCAGTCCATTCTGAAGGAGATCAACCCTGGGATTTCTTTGGAAGGAATGATGCTGAAGCTGAAACTCCAGTACTTTGGCCACCTCATCTGAACAGTTGACTCATTGGAAAAGTCTCTGATGCTGGGAGGGATTGGGGGCAGGAGAAGGGGACGACAGAGGATGAGATGACTGGATGGCATCACTGACTCGATGGGAAGTGAATCTGAGTGAACTCCAGGGTTTGGTAATGGACAGGGAGGCCTGGCATGCTGCGATTCATGGGGTCACAGAGTAGGACACGACTGGGTGACTGAACTGAACTGAGCACTTCTCTGTCGGAGAAGGCAATGGCACCCCACTCCAGTACTCTTCCCTGGAAAGTCCCATGGATGGAGGAGCCTGGTGGGCTGCAGTCCATGGGGTCATGAAGAGTTGGACACGACTGGGCAACTTCCCTTTCACTTTTCACTTTCGTGCACTGGAGAAGGAAACCCACTCCAGTGTTCTTCCCAGGGACAGTGGAGCCTGGTGGGCTGCCGTCCATGGGGTCGCACAGTCGGACACGAACGACTGAAGCGACTTAGCAGCAGCAACAGCACATCTCTGTAGTGATGTCACTATTTTAATTCCTGATACTGGCAATTTAGGGTTGTTGTTTCTCAACTGGTTAACTAAAGGTTTGATCTCAAAGCACTAGGTTTTACTTTCACTGACTTCCTCAATTGACTTTTGCTTTGCATTGTATTCTCTAATCTGTTTTCATTTGCTTCTTTGGGGTTTTTAGTTGCTTTTTTTCTAACTTGAGGTGGAAGCTGAAGCTATTGAGCCCTTTCCTTTTCTAATACAGATATTTAATGATATAAATTTCCCTCTAAGTACTGCTTTAGCTGATTCCCACAAAGTATGATAATTTGCTTTCATTTCCATTCAGTTCAGTATATGTACTAATTTTTTACTTCAACTTTTTTTTATTTAAACTATTTGTATCTTCATATTTAAAGTGGATTTCATCGATTTAGTATACAGCTGGATAAAAAAATTCAATTTCATATGGGTAGTTGATAATTTATACTTAATGTAACTATTGATATTGCTGCTTAAATCTACCATTTTACTGTTTATTTTCTATCGTCCCATTTATTCTTTGCCCCTTGTTCTTTTCTTTGCTTCTTTTGGATTTTTTTAATGGCTACATTTTGTCATCTTCGTCGATTTACTAACTAGAACTGGTTTTCTTTTGTGGTTACTTTGGGGTTCACAGTGCCCATTTTTAGCTTGTAGCACCCTACTTTCAGGTGGTACTCTGCTTCACAGTTAAAGAACCTTAGAGTAGTGTACTTTCATTTCCCTCCTCCCACCCTTGAAGATAGATACTCTTGTCAGACATTTCACTTTACATATGTTAACCACATAATTCATTGTTATTATTCTTGTTTTAAATAGTCCGCTACCCTTTGAAGATAATTTAAAATAAGGGGAGAAAAAGGCCTTATATTTGTTCACATATTTACCATTTTCTTCATTCCTTTGCATAGAAGCAGATTTCTATCTGGTACTTTTAATGTTTCCTGTAGGGCAAAAGTTAGCTTGTGATAAATTCTTTCAACCTTTCTCGGTCTGAAGAAGTTTTCATTTTCATTTTTAAAGATATTTTCTCTAGGTAAAGAATTCCAAGTTGAGTTTATTTTTAAAAATTCAGTATTTGAAAACTCAAGTATTTTGTGTCTTTTTAAAATTTAGTTGCATTGTGTAAATCTAATCTCCTATTATTCTATTTTGGCTAGAGGCTAAAATTCAACTTCTGATTTCATCTCCTATTATTCTATTTTGGCTAGAGGCTAAAATTCAATTTCTGATTTCCCATTTTTACCATTTAAAATTTAACTTTTTTTTACTTATTTAGCTTTTAAATTCCATGACAAAAAATGTTTCATCTATATGCGTAAGGTTACCAAAATTATTTTATCTAACTTCTTTTAATATACATTATGTGCATTTATAGAAGAAGGCCATCGGAAAATATTAACGGATAATGCAAAACACATTTTTATGTCTTCTAAATCTGTTTGATAATGATACGTGACAAAACGTGTTACAAGCCATAATGCTTTCATTACCCGTCAGGAAGAAAAGATTATATTAGCATCCCTTTATGCTTTGTGTGGTAAGTCACTTCAGTGTCTCCAACTCTCTATGACCCTATGGATTGCCATCTACCAGATGACTCTGTCCATGGGATTCTCCAGGCAAGAATACTGCAGCGGGTTGCCATGCCCTCCTCCAGGGGATCTTCCTGCCTCATGGATTGAACCTGGGTCTCATGTCTCCTGTACTGGGAGGTGGGTTCTTTACCACTGGTGCCACCTGGGAAGCTCCCTTATGCTTTAATACAAATGTATTCCACTAAGACAAAGTAATTTATTTCTTGAAGTAATTATTAGTATTTTACACTTACTAAATGTTTCCTTCAAATCTTTCATCACCTGGAAGGAAAAAGTTAGTAATCCAGCTAGACTTATTTTTTATTTTAGTAAATACTTTCATCTCAAAAGTTAAAATTGAGCAGTAGTGCTAAATACAAGGTATAGTTTAAATCTCTGGGACAAGAGACTATAAGAGGTAATTAAGCCAGCTGCCCTCTTAATCTTATACCACTAAAAATGTAGACCACAGCATGTTAACATTCACATATTGTCAGAGGTGTATACTCTTTTGACAATTAACCTTCCTGTTTTTTTAAAAAAAATTTTATTTTATAGTGGGTCAATAATATAAAATTATTATACACAGCACAACAAAGAATTAAAGAAAGTTAATCATATAAACCACAGAACAAAATAAACCATACCTCATTTAGGAGAAGAAAAATGGACTAATACTGTAATACCTAGTATAATATGAAATTTTCACTAATTATTAAGTGGAATTATATTGACTGAAACATTATAGTATAAATTTTATGCTGTTAATTAATGAGATAATCAGCAGATACGCAGTTCTGGTTGAGTCTTATAAACCCTTAAAAGTTTTCATAAGTAAAGTTAACTACAAAATATCTACCAGAGTAGAGATTAGTTAGAAGTATAAAAGAGTAATGCAATAGATATAATGTGATCTGTGCAATTCAAAATCTGAAAATTTTCTTATCAAATGTACAAGTAATAAATAATAGTTATACTTGACTTCACCAAGTTAACAAAATAATTACTAACCAACTCTGTGTTTTATTAGTCAATTGCTTAGAAACACAAAACACCAATTAAACTTACTTTCTCCATAAAAATAGAAGGTATATCAAACTCTTTAATCATTAAACATCCAAAAAAATTTGGAAGGCAACTGTCAACCAAAAATATTATGTTTAGAAAGGATGATTAAAAAACATACATAACCTATTTTTTTGCACAATTTTTTCATGAAAAAGGGCACTTAGTGTATAGCTAAAGCTTTCATAAAATAAAGATCCATTGGCTTTCCTTTTAGGCAGACGACATAGTGTACAGTTTTTAATATAAAAATATAAATGTATTTGACAGAAAAGATGAAATAGTGATTGGTATAAAATCCCATCACCCTTCGACTGAAAAAAATTTTTTCTCCCAGAGGTTATGAAAACAATACTGATTTCATGTAGTTCTGTGTTGTCAGAACCTTCCCAAATTACAAAACATCAAAGTATTCACTGAAATTTCAAAAGTGTGCCCGCAGTCTTTTGTTTTCTTCTCGTAGTCTTTCAATTTCTGCCACTAAACCTTCATTCACTGAGTATCTTTCCAACAAAGAGTGCATTTCATTCTAGAAAAGGGGGAAAAATTTTTTTTTAATTACTGGCATTTCACATTTATTTGACATTGTTTTACACATTTTCAGCTATCATTTTTCTCATGTTCGATTAACTGAGTAATTTTTTTTTAAATTTAACCACCCTTACTACTTTGCTAATATAAATGAAAGAGCACTGGTAAAATTTACATATTTGGAAAGTTTACATTTCCACATTTAGAAAGGTTTTTGCTTACTTACTGCAAAAAACAAAAAAAAAAAGCTGTGAAAAAGTAGCCTTAACTATCATGGGTTATAAAGAAGGGTGACTAGTTAAAATCTATTTTATTTACTAAATTTCTAAAACACTCTTTTATTTCTTAGCAATTAGATATAACTAAGAATACATCACCCTTTCATGGACTTTTTAGATCCACAGCTATGCTCACTTACAATAAAACATGTCAATACATACCAATTGCATATGAAACTGTTTAATCATCTCCACTTGCAAATTCACAATGTCCCTATGGCATGCTTCTCTAGGGGAGAACATACAATATTTATTAGAATTAGAATAGTTTTACCAATTCTAGAATCACTCAAGAAAATGACTATACTCTTATTATTTCATGTTACTATTAATATTATAATAATAATAAAAATACCACTGCACCTAGTATTTATTTACTATGTGCTAGGCTGTGTCTTGTACGTCAGATGTAAGAGCTCATTTAATCTTAGAATTACTACCTCTATTTTACACATGTAACTGAATCACAGAGAAGCTGTAACTCAACCAAAGTCACACAACTAGCATACGTTAGAGCTAGGATATAAACCCAGCTGTCTACCTCCAGAACTCCCATTACACTACATTCCTTAATATAGAAATCATCATTAAGGAAAAGATACAGGTTTATATTACAATGAAATACAGACAATGCTCTAGGTTACAATGTTTAACTATTATCAATGTTTAAGCTATTAAAAAAAAAAACTTCCAGCAGAATGCAAAGAGCCTATTTATAACAGAGGTTTACTCAATAAAATGCAATTAAGTCATGCCTGCAAAACCGTAAGAGTGGGAATTCCCAGGTGGCCCGGTGGTTAGGACTCTGGGCTTTCACTTCTATGGCTAGGGTTCAATCCCTGGTTGAGGAACTAAGATCCCACAAGCCATGTGGCATGGCCAAAAAGAAAGAGAAGACATAAAAGTTATGAAATGTAACAATAAAAGGAATATCTGTGTGTCACCTGCCACGGAAATTACGGGCTAGAACATAATGAAAATCATAGAAGCTTCCTTTGGTGCTCCTCACTTAGCTCTTGAGAGAAGCCCAAGAAAGAAGTCACTACTCTCTGGAATTTGTTTGAGCAAAAAAATGTTTTCTAAAAAATAGATATGTATTTATATATTTTTGCATAACATAGAATCTGTAGTCAATGTATTTTTGTTATGCTTGCTTTTGAGCATTACAAAAAGGGTACCATATCCTATGTAGCCTTGAGTAGTGTACAGTTAAAAATAATCCAGTTATCATGTTTTCAAGGTCATATTCTATTTATCTATAATTCATTGATCTGTACTAGTGTACATTCTTATGTCAAATTGAACTGTTTTTAAGTGTTTATTATTAAAATGCTGTTATAAACATTATTGTTTATAACCCACATGTGCCAATTTCTGTAGATAATATGTGCAAGTTGTGCTGAGTCACAGGTATGATTGAAAGGTACACTGTTCAAACACAAAATAGTAGAAATTATTTTCCGAAGTTGTAGTATTAATGGACATGCTCATCATCAGAATAAAAAGAGTTCCTCTAGCTCTACATCCACACCAAGACTTGGTGTTGCCAGACTTTTTTACAAATGTGTTTCCATCTACTGGGTATGAAATGGTAACCAATTACATTTTCAGTTCTCTGGTTAATTTGCAGGGTTGAGCAACTTTCCCTATGTTCATATACTATTCTTCAGTGAAATGCTTGTCTATGTCTTTAAACTATTGTTCTATTGAGTATTTTTTTAAAAGAAATTATTCATAACAGTTCTTTACATAATCCAATCCTCTATTGGTTATATGAGTACTGCAGATATCTTTTGTCTTTTCATTTTATTAATGGTATTCTGGATGAACACTTCCTACTGATATTTTCAAATTACTAACCTAATATTAATGTTAAATTTACCAATCTATTTTTATAGGTAATGTACCCTCTTATATTTAAGTAACTTTCTAAACCTGAAGTCATATATAAATTCTTCTACAATGCCTAAACTTTTTCCATTTCTATTTAAACTTTTACTCTGTACGGAACTGATTTTTTAAATAACATGGAACAGGGATCTATACATTCCTTCTGTGATACATCACATTTCCACATATATGTATATATGGGATACATTATATGGGATACATATATGCTTCTTTAGGATACATTTGATTCCTTTGCAAAATCTGTCCACACTGTGCTAATGCTACACTATTTTAATTATAGATTATCTATCTGACAAACTAGTCCCCTTCAACCTTATTCTTCTCTGGTGCCTTGGTTATTCCCAGATCTTCCGTTTTTCATATACATTTTGGAACTACCTCATCATCTTCTTCCAAAAAATCCAGTTGGATTTGATTAGAATTGTGTTCAACCTTGTAGACCAATTTAAAAGAACTGATAGCTTCACAATTTCTTCCCATGTATTTGTTAGTGCTTTCTAATACATTTTTTAATGTTTTTCTACACAGATCTTTACCATCTTTAGATTTATTCCCAAGTATCTTATTTTTTCTATCGCAACAATTACAAGTACTTTTTAAAAAGTTTCTCTTCTTTTTTTAACTATGACAAATGCTGTATTAAAAACACAAAGAAACAAAAACGAGAAGTGAAGGCGTCATAGAACCACTGAGGTAGCCAGGGCTGGTAGTGCTGCAGTCTTATAAACAAGGGATCTACTAGGTAAGCTTCACAACTACCTCTGTTCACCTCTGGGGGGTGAGCTGATTCCACAGTACGGGGAAAAGAGACGGGGAGGAAAGCAGTGGCCCAGAGTCTGAGACAGTCTCACTGGGTTGGGGAGTATTAGAACTCAGAACTCCCAAAGCAGCCAGAGCTGGAACGTTTCCGGGAAGGGGGTACCAGTAGAAAGTAAACCTGAAACTGTGCAATTTCCCCTGAAGACATCTTTGACGCCTAAGCTGTGCCTGTACTGAGGTTAGGTGGCAGGAAACCAAACATAAAGTGGCTGCTAAAGAGAAGAAAAGGATTTGGGAGGCCTTGTGATGCTTTAGAATTGGAGGTTAAAGTTCAGGACCCATCAAGATAAAAAACCAGAAACAAACTAAAAACCCAGAGTGATTTTCTTGCCAGAGGAAACTTAAATCTTGAAAGACAACAGAAGTGAACCTGCTGTCTTCTGCTTAGGATGTAAGCTCTCCAGCTCTAAGAATGAGCACAAGCCAGACAACCTATATAATCAGACATCTGAAAATAAATTCAAGTTTGAGAGTACAAAGAAATCTAAGTGAATTTAAATCCAGAAAATGGTGAGTCTCTCCAGAAGAAGAAAGAGCCACAATTGTTTTCATCCTTGACAAGAGCAGTGAGGAAAGAAAGCTGCCACTGACAGGGTAAGGAGAACTGGATGACACTTCTCTAGATTGTTAAAGGCCAAGTGAAGACTGCCACAAGCTTAGAATCCCAAGGAATCCCAGCCAAATGTAAAGTCTCCATTCACTCAACAACTTTTCACCACAGGCCTTCACTGAATGCTCTGTAAAAATTAGGGGCAAAGCAGGAGGGCTGAGACAGAGTGCCCCTGGGGCACAGATGCACAGAGCCTGGTGAAGACTTAGGGCAGCAGCGGAGAACTGAGTAACCCCCCTGAAGCATGAAAAGGCAGCCTCCAGGCTGAGGGGGAACAGCTAGCAGAGTGCCCCATCTGTAGCTTGTTCTAAGTAAGGTCTGGCTGGCAAGACCTACTAAAGGCTGAAGTAAGAGCAGCTGAATTTACAGAAATCCTCTGAGTCATTCCGGGTCCTCACTGGGTTTCTAAGCAGAGGCTGCTGGAGGGGAAGAAGAGTGGAGAGGGGCCCCTAGCCGCCCTCACTCCCTAGGTACAGGCACACAACGCAAGCTGAAAGCTGAAGTCAGGACAGTGATTTCTTTCTAAATTTGCTCCCTTTCTGTGTTTGCAGCACTGCTTTGTTCCATATTATATTACAGTTGTATCCAGACAATTCTGCTATTTTTTTCCCCCACAAACACATTCCTGAAATAGCTCATATTAAAAACTATGTATGGAAAATAATAGGACCAGATTTTTTAAAATGTGGTATGTGCATATAACGGAATATTATTAAGCCTTAAAACAGAAACTGTGACATGTGACAACATGCATGAACCTGGAGAACACAGTGCTAAGTGAAATAATGTATGTGCACATAACGGAATATTATTAAGCCTTAAAACAGAAACTGTGACATGTGACAACATGCATGAACCTGGAGAACACAGTGCTAAGTGAAATAAGCCAGACACAGAAACACAAATACTCCATAATCCTGTTTGCATGAGATATCTAATAAAATAGTCATGAGATATCTAATAAGACTCATGGAAGCAAGGAACAGGATTGTGGTGTTGGGGCTGGGGAGAAGGGGAAACAGGGAGATGCTAATTGAGGAATAGAAAATTTCAGTTACACAAAATGAGTAAGTTCAAGAGGCCTGCTGTGCAATATTGTGTCTACAGTTAACAATACCATTAAGCTATACACTTGAAGTTCCAAGTGAGTACTAGATCTCATAGTAAGTATTCTTACCATAACACTGAAAAAGAAAAAAAAAAAAGAAAACAACAGAATTTAAATGAAATGAACTCTGGAAGATCACTCAAAATCTATATAAATTTTGCAACCAGAGTACTAACAGAAACAATTAAAACCTAATAAAAATACTAGCACAGCTTAAATATTGAATAATCAAAGATTTTACCCTAAAAAAAAAAGTGAGGGTTACTTGATAAAAGGGGAAAGAAGATAAGAGAAAGGACTGAGGCTCTCAAGCATGAAGGCAAAAATAAAATGCTCAAAGATGGGGAAAAAAATCACAAAATAAGCATAGCATGATCATGGCATCTGGTCCCATCACTTCATGGGAAATAGATGGGAAACAGTGGAAACAGCGTCAGACTTTATTTTGGGGGGCTCCAAAATCACTGCAGATGGTGACTGCAGCCATGAAATTAAAAGACGCTTATTCCTTGGAAGAAAAGTTTTGACTAACCTAGATAGCATATTCAAAAGCAGAGACATTACTTTGCCGACTAAGGTCCATCTAGTCAAGGCTATGGTTTTTCCTGTGGTCATGTATGGATGTGAGAGTTGGACTGTGAAGAAGGCTGAGCACCGAAGAATTGATGCTTTTGAACTGTGGTGTTGGAGAAGACTCTTGAGAGTCCCTTGGACTGCAAGGAGATCCAACCAGTCCATTCTGAAGATCAGCCCTGAGATTTCTTTGGAAGGAATGATGCTAAAG
>SJYX01009635.1:189157-223036 GCA_006410675.1 Oreotragus oreotragus | reverse complement strand
TAAAGAACAGACTCTTGGACTCTGTGGGAGAAGGTGAGGATGGGATGATTTGAGAGAATACCACTGAAACATATATAGTACCATATGTAAAATAGATGACCAGTGCAAGTTCGATGCAAGAAGCAGGGCACTCAAAGCCAGTGATTTGGGACAGCCCAGAGGGATGCAGGAGGGAGGGAGGGAGGGAGGGGGAAGGGGGTTCAGGACAGGGGGACACATGTGCACCCGCGGCTGATTCATGGTGCTGCTGCTGCTGCTGCTAAGTCACTTCAGTCGTGTCCGACTCTGTGTGACCCCATAGACGGCAGCCCACCAGGCCTGGAGAATCCCGTCCCTGGGATTCTCCAGGCAAGAACACTGGAGTGGGCTGTCTCCAATGTATGCGTCCATGCTTAGTCGCTTCAGTTGTGTCCGACTCTGTGTGACCCCATGGACAGCAGCCCACCAGGCTCCTCCAGTCCACGGAATTCTCTAGGCAAGAGTACTGGAGTGGGTTGCCATTTCCTTCTCCAGGATTCATGTTGATATACGGCAAAAACCACCATGATACTGTAAAGTAATTATCCTCCAATTTTAATTAAAAAGTCAAATTGATTATTTTTCTTTAAAAATATATTTAACATTTAAATTTTTTTCAAAACATTTTTAACATTAAAAAGAAACATGTAACAACAAAAACTGCACATCTTCTCCAACATTCTTGCTCATGATATCCTAAATCTGAGCAAGAGTACTAAGTAAGTAAAGGTCAGAAAGGGAAAAAAAAAGTGAAAACATTTTGTTAATTGAAAAGAGCTTTCAAAATATACTGAGAAGACAGGTAAAAGGAACCGACATTCTAGAACATTCTTACAATGTTCAAAATTCAGAATGAGAAAGCAAGGGCAGATCCAGGCAAGAACTTTTTAAAATTATGTGTTAATATTCTCTGTGTGTGTTAGTTGCTCAGTTGAGTCCACCTCTCCGCGATCCCATCAACTGTAGCCCCCCCAAGCTCCTCTGTCCATGAAATTCTCTAAGCAAGAATACTGGAGTGGGTAGCTGTTCCCTTCTGCAGGGGTTCTTCCTGATCCAGCAATCGAACCTGGGTCTCCTGCGCTGGGGTCAGATTCTTTACCGTCTGAGCCACCAGGTATATTCTGACACATTCTATTTGAAAATATTCAGAATTCCTTTAAAAATGTCTTTCTCTACCACATTACTGCACATAGCATAGTTAACAGGCAGTCTATGAATACTGTAGGAATCCCATTTGAGCCTATCAGAATCTGCCCACATTTTAATGATAAAAAAATCCACAGTGGCAGCCAGCCACCACACTGTCAAGTCCTCTGATAACTGCCCCAGGGAAACGTGCCCTTCCCTGGCTGGTATAAAGTAAACTCGGCACTTAAAGATTCACGAAACCCATCGTGTCTTCTACATTCTTACACATCCCAGAACCTAGGCAAAAGTAGTCACCACCACCATTACTCATAGGTACAGTCTTACACCTAGCCAAAAAAAGCTAGTCAAAGTCAACATAGAAAGAGTAATTTCCCCATTACCTAAAGTCATCCAGGGTTTCCTGTATCATGTTCTGAATAAAACGGATCTGAACAGATGACAACGGTGCATTTGGCCGACTATTTCCAATGGTATCAACGATTTTTTCTGATAGTGAACTAGCAACTCCAGCTGTGACAGAGGCTGCTATCTTTGGATCTGAAATAAAAATTTGAGAAAATATTAATAGTCAGCTTGGACTAAGAGACATCAAATACTTCTAAATATGATTCAGCATGAGAAAGCCTGAAAAACTGGCAGCCCCCCTCCCCACAGTGCTCCTATGACATTTAGAAAAATTCACTGTCTGAAATACAAGTCTTAGAAACTTTCTATGACATTATTTCTAATAGTCATTCAGACACACACACACACACACACACACACACACAAATTGCCAACTGTCTAATGTAATAACATCTGACAGAGGAATTAAGTCTTAAAGGATCTCTGAACCATTTTCTCTTACAAAAAATGAATGTGACAAGCTGCTGGATAAACCAAGACTATTAGAAACAAACAGAAGGGACACAGGAGTACACTAGTTCTCAGGCAAAGCCCTAGAGTTTAAGCTAATGCAATATATCCACAGAAACCTCAAAATACAGATATCTACATAAAAGAGCTTCTTCTATACAAAGAATTCTTTTGTATAGATAACTCCTATCGCTAAACCTAATATTGCTTTAAATGTGACCAAGTTTTTAGGGTCTCTGCCATGAACTCTATACAGACAGAACTTTAATATGGAAAAAGAAAAAGACATTTTTCAGGTAGTTAATGACCCTATATTATATTCCTATCTGTACCACAGTGGATAACACACTTACATATTGGACTGAAAATGAAATTCATACCCAAAGAATACCAAATTAATGTGGCTGAATTTAACCTTCCATTTTACTGTCTTCTAGTAAGAGAGTCACACACTAAAGTGTCACAAATTTTAAATTCCTTTAACTTTTTCATCCGTGATCTCTGACTGTCAACTTATCCTTTACAAGTTAAATGGGAGTTTTCAACTTAAAACTTAAACATCAGAAGTTTTATGTTCTTACTTGGAGTTGAGGATCCATTGCCTGGAGGTTCATTTATTAACTGGGCTTCAATTTCTTTTTCTGGCTTTTCAAATTTCTCAGGGCTTCTTGTTTGGTTAGATGATGGAGAGGCATTTAGATTTCCAGTTTCAGCACCGGAGATCAACTTTGCAAACTTCACATTTAAAATAAATAATTAATATATAAATTCTGGTTTTATCCAGAGGACCTACTGTAAAGCACATGGAAACTGGGCTTCAATTTCTTTTTCTGGCTTTTCAAATTTCTCAGGGCTTCTTGTTTGGTTAGATGATGGAGAGGCATTTAGATTTCCAGTTTCAGCACCGGAGATCAACTTTGCAAACTTCACATTTAAAATAAATAATTAATATATAAATTCTGGTTTTATCCAGAGGACCTACTGTAAAGCACATGGAACTCTGTTCAATGTTATGTGGCAGCCTGGATGGGAGGGGAGTTTGGGGGAGAATGGATACACGTATATGTATAGCTGAATCCCTTTGCTGTTCACCTAAAACTATCACAACATTGTTTGTTAATTGGCTATACCCCAATACAAAAGTTAAAAAAATTCTGGTTTTATCCATATTACCCATACAATGTCTATCTACTTTTCTCTATTTTTCCCCAGTAAATAGGGTCAGAAAAAGGAAGAATAGAAAGGAATCTTGAAGGAGAAAAGAAAATGTTGCTAGGGCCATGGCAAAATAACTAACTTTACTGGTCAAAAACAATTTTGATGATTTTGATGATGACAAGGAAAAGCTTATTTACTAAGAATCTGCTGTTGAATATCATTTAAGATGGCAATCACAGGCCAAAAAATAAATAAAAAATAAATCCCCAAACTCTCATGGGATAACTAGTCAGGAATATTTGAAAAATAAGTCAAAAGATTTTCATATTTCTTAAATATCTTCTCAATACCATTCTAAAAGATAAATATGAAAATAGACATACTAAACAACACACCCTACTAGATTACAGCAGAAAGTAATGATGATGATTCACATTCTCAGCACCATCAATTTGCTTTAAGACTTAGGGTAAAAGCACCAACCTGGTGCTTTGTGCTGCAATGGAAATACATTCTAAAAGAATTCAGGGATAAAATATTCTTACAGACAGTTAAATCAAGTATCTTGTCTTACGGAAAAAACAGTGTAAGATTATACCTGCTGTTACCTCCAACATATCCAAAGACAGATTTCAAAAGTGTTCTTCAGTTTTTAACATGTGACATCAAGATTTAAGAATATTTTCCACCTAGTAAGTGCACAGCACTGTCAATAATTAGGACATATCCAGTGACAGCTGCCTGCTTTCTAGTGATGAGATGCATTATACTTGCTAGTAATAAACACACGCAGTGAGTTCAATATCATTTACAGGCAGATACCTGCTTGAAGGAGTCTTTAGATTCCTGTTTTCCCAGATACATTTTCTTAGATTCAGCTGTCAGATCATGATTTTCATTTTCTTCTTTCCCAGGAGACCCCATAAAGACATTAAGAGGACTAGAATGCAATACTGAAGTGCTTGAAACTACTGGATTTTTTCTTGGAGGAAACACTGAGTTCAACTGTGGTAGAAAGTCAAGGCCTGAAAAAGAAAAGAAAAAAGCCAGCACTTATATGGACTGTCCCCCAGTCTTGGATATTTAAGAAAAGCACTTAACGTAATAGATATGTTAATACAGTAGGAAGACATGGGATCTGGATTCAGAAGACAAGTTCACTTGTCAGCTCTACCCCTTACTTCATTTGAGTTTTTGGGGTAAAAGCTGTAAAACTCTTTGTGACTGCTTAAGTGATCTATAAGTATGAATGATGATATCCACTGCCCTAAATGATGAGGTATAAAAGAGATACTGTATGTAAAGATATGCTGAAAACAGCAAAGCATGATGACTGTTTTAGTCAATAAAATTTTTTTATAAAACTGTCAATTTGGTATGCATCTGTGGTGGATCTTGGTAGACAGCCTCTAAGACGGCTCCTCAAGATCCCTGCCTCCTCCCAAGGATCCACAGCCTCATATAATCCCCTCCCTTAGAATGTGGGTTGGACCTAGGAACTTGCTTCTAACAAAGAGCATATAGCAAAAGTGGTGGGTCTCACTTCCAAGATTAAGTTACAAACACGCTGAGGCTTCCATCTTTTAAAAATATTTATTTACTTTGGGCTGTGCTGGGTCTTCCTTACTGCACACGTGCTCCTCTCTGCAGCGGCTTTTCGTGGCGAGGCACACAGGCCCTAAGGCATGGGCTTCAGTAGCTGCGGCGCACGGGCTTAGATGCTCCACGCTATGTGCAATCTTCTTGGACCAGGGATCCAATCTTTGTCCCCTGCATTGGCAGGCAGATCTTAACCACTAGGGAAGTCCTTAGCCTCCATCCTGAGTGCCCTCTCCATCTCACACCAGCTCTGAGTGAAGTCAGCTGCTATGCTGTCAGCTGCCCACATGAGTAAGGGCTGATACCTTTAGCCAACAGCCACATGACTGAATTTGGAAGCAGACCCTTGCCCAGTCATACCCTGAGATGACTGCAGTCCTGTTGACACCCTAGTTAAAGCATCATGAGATAACCTGATGCCAAAGGCATCCAGCTAAGCCATGCTTGGATTCTTAATCCACAATTATGAGATGATAAATATTCTTTTAAGCTTCAAAATGTTAAGGTAATTTGTTACACAGAAGTAGATAACACAAAATCACTTTTAATGTTGATAAAAAAATACTTCTCAATGGTTCTTACCATCTCCTTTGCCTATGGACTCATCAACTCCTTTGTTAACTACAGCATCTATAATAAAATTAGAAAATAAAATTTAAAAAATAATGCAAAAGAAGCCACAGCAATTTAGGTTTCCTATCCATTCCCTAAAGAGTTCAGAGACTAATGATTTTATGAAGAAAAATCTAAATGAAGGTAAAGCTAGTACTCCTAAGAATTCTCTTTTCATTCTTTTACCTTCATGCATAGTAGCAAATATGAAAAGATAATTCTATGATATAGAGTCATTTAATGAGACAACAAAGTATACTAGAAAAAGCTCTGGAGAAGGCTCCAAAGACCTATAATCCAGGTCTGCCTATACCACTTAACAGCTTTGTGACCTTGGACAAGACTTTAATACAATTATGCTTCAGTTTCTACACCTATATAATGGGGACAATGCCCCAACCACCTCAGAAAACTGTTTTAAGGATCAACTGAAATAATGTAAAAACATTTTGCAAACAATACAATGTTAATTAAAAATATAAGGTTTTATCAATATCTTTTCAATGACAGAATACATTTAAGAATATTTCAATACTGTAATATTATTCATTTATCAAATAACAACCAAAAACTGCTTATCTCAATTTTAATAGATTAACATAAAAATGAGGAAAGGTCATTTAAAAATTCCCCAGAAATTCAAATGGCCAATAAATTATCATACATGATTACCACAAGTAGGACTTTCATCCATATCTCCATTCATTCATATCTCTGTCTACATGTGTGTATTACATCTAGTAATCATACAACACACATTTTTAGAAGTTACTCATTTTTTCCTAACAAAAGCAAAAGTATTATTTAAAAGATGAAGAAATTGAGGTAAAAAGATAAGCCTTTTACCTAAGTAGTGTTGACTCTTAAAATTCAAACCTCTTGACAGTGAAAACCAGTACTATATTTAGTATCCACATTTTTTCTTATTAATATCAAACTCTAATAATTAAATGGAAGGGCATATGGCTCAAATTTTAATCATATCTTCTTTAAACAGCAAAAGTAATTAAAAGGGAGTTTATATCCTATACTTTACCATCAAACACCATTAAAGAAGATTTATAACTCAAACACTTCCAAAAAGCCCCTTCAATTAAACTATTAAATTCAAATTAAAAATTACACCAGCAATTCTCATAAACAAAGCTCCCCAGATGGGTACTAAACTCCAAAACCTTTCTGATCTCCAGCCCAAGCCACTTCTACCTGCTTTGCCCATATCTTTCCTCTCCTTACCCCTCAACTATGTAGTATGACCTCTCTTCATTCTGAAAGAAAGGAATCTTTCCTCTTTTATTAGATAGAAGTGGGAATCTGGGAAATTTAAGGAGTCATTTTCAAGCCAGGGTAAGGTAAAAGACACTCAATAATCCTGTACCACTACATACATATTTATCCTTTCCACTTATGAAATTAGTTGAAGAAAATTTTGAAAGACAATTTTAAAGTAAAAAATTAAATTTTATAAGATAATGAGTTCAGTTCAGTCGCTCGGTCGTGTCCGACTCTTTGCGACCCCATGAATTGCAGCACGCCAGACTTCCTTGTCCATCACCAACTTCCAGAGTTCACTCAGACTCATGTCCATCCAGTCAGTGATGCCATCCAGCCATCTCATCCTCTGTCATCCCCTTTTCCTCCTGCCCCCAATCCCTCCCGGCATCAAAGTCTTTTCCAATGAGTCAACTCTTCACATGAGGTGGTCAAAATACTGAATTTCAGCTTTAGTATCATTCCTTCCAATGAATACCGAGGACTGATCTCTTAGGATGGACTGCTTTGCTCTCCTTGCAGTCCAAGGGTCTCTCAAGAGTCTTCTCCAACACCACACTTCAAAAGCATCAATTCTTCGGCCCTCAGCTTTCTTCACAGTCCAACTTTCACATCCATATATGGCCACTGGGAAAACCAGAGCCTTGACTAGACGGACCTTAGTCAGCAAAGTAATGTGTCTGCTTTTGAATATGCTATCTAGGTTGGTCATAACTTTCCTTCCAAGGAATAAGTGTCTTTTAATTTCATGGCAGCAATCACCATCTGCAGTGATTTTGGAGCCCCAAAAAATAAAGTCTGACACTGTTTCCACTGTTTCCCCATCTATTTCCCATGAAGTGATGGGACCAGATGCCATGATCTTCATTTTCTGAATGTTGAGCTTTAAGCCAACTTTTCCACTCTCCTCTTTCACTTTCATCAAGAGGCTTTTTAGTTCCTCTTCAAGATCATGAGTGGACATAATAAATTAAACACGCTGATGCTGCTGACATTTAGATTCACTCCTGTTTTTCATTATTATAAATAAACAGTAAACACAAATCTCTGAGGGTTTCTCTGAACATCTTCTAAGGTAAATTTATAGAAACGGAATTAACAGGACGAAAAGTATGAATATTTACGTCTGCCAAATTATCCTCTAGAAATTTACCCCATACTGTTGATAAAACTGCTGTAAGTAGTGAGACTATCCCATTAAAGAAAACAGTATGAATATTAGCACCAAAAGAAGCACAGCCAAACCATGTGCCTAGTTCATAGAAAATAAACAACAACGATATATAATGTTTCTGTTTAAAAACTGGCAAAGGTTTTTTTTGTTTCATTTTTTAGGCTTATTTCTTTTTAATGGCAATGCCTACTAGTGACATGGGGCAAGGAGGAGAGAGGGAATGAGTGGGTGAGTGTGTGGTGAACACCTACCAGCTATGGAGAGTGAGTTAAGTGTTTGTGTATGTGTGTGTGTGTGTGTATATGTTGGGGATACTTTCATACAATTAGTATAAAAGATGAGGCAATCTAACCAACCCTCAGCCATATTTCTCCATGAAAACCCTTAATACCAGTTCCTAATAATCAGAGACATTTTTTTTTTATGTTAGGAAGATATTTTCTGCCTATCAAAATATCCAAGATTTGGGGCAGACTTTCTTAGAAATAAATACAAGTAAGACTATGGACGCAGAATTTCCTGCAAGAAACTTCAGTGGAAATTAAAAATGCTAACTTGAGAGCTATTTGTTTGGCTCCCATGTGAAAACTATTAGCATATATTTTAGAAAGATAACATTTGAAATTTCAGGGCAAAGGGAAAGATAACACCTCAGGGACCGAGAAAATCAGCAACTGTCATGAATAGCATGAGGCTGAAGCTATTATCTACGTCTTTTAGCCAGAATAAAACCATTATGGCCACCAGAGCAAGAGAACATGATCCTCTGATCTGCACAGACTTACCATCTCTGACAGGTGAGAACATATCACCTAAACTACTTTTTCCAGAATCATCAAAGCCGGAGAAATCCTGATTTTTCCCACTCTCTGTTTCCTTTGATAAAATATTGGTGCTTATGCTTCGAGGCAGACCTTATAGAAATTGGATACAAAAATAAGTTATTATATTGAAATAAGTTTATCATGAGAAGCTAGGAACTAAAAACTCATGTCTTACCTCTATCATTGGTAACACTATAACCAAACAAGAGCCCAGTTAACCATCATTTGCATGGAATGAAGGGCTCCTCAAAAGCAACTAACTTATTTATATAACACCACTGTTTAAATCTATTTTGATAGAACTTTTATAAATATTTTATGTATTTTTCTTACATAAAGTATACTGAGCACAGCTTATTTTTGTTAGTGACTGACTCAGGATCATCTACAATGTTTAAAAAATGTCTCTAAGGCATAAAGTACAACACCAAACACACAGCAGTATTCAAATGATGTTAGTTCCCTTTCCCAACTTGTAGTGAATGGATCTCTTCTTTTCCCTTCTTTATCTTTTTCTTCACTAACAGTGGGAACCTAACATTGCTCTTAGCATTACTGACCTTAAAGGCCTTCACTAACCTTATGACAGCTTCCAGACAGAAGGAAACCAGAACACCAAACTCATAAAGAACATTACAGTAGACTACTAATAATAGAGACAGGCAGCTATGCAGAAAGTTTGCTTTTTCTCTCAATACGACTTTAGGGCAGGGACGTTTTAAGAGGAATTCTGCAGGCTCAGTAACCTCTTGCTCATTTCTGGGTCAAGGATTGAGTTCTAGAGAATCAAGAACTTTGATGAAAGCTTGGCACTTGAATCGGTAGCATATTTCTATCCTTTGTTTTTAAAGGTGTTTTATTTGCCATCTTGGTCCCAAATGAAACCTGAAAAATCCTGAGATAAAAACAAAGATTCGCTCTGTTCAAAATATTAAAAAATGTCCAAGCCTGGTTAATGAAATAAACCTAATAGTATGCTCAGAGAAAGTTAAAATATGACCAACCATTTGTTTATCATCATCACGAAAGGGTGTTTATACCAAGAGTATACAAACAGTTATACTGTTTGTATACTGTTTGTATAAAAGGAGAGGAAATTTCCTCTCCTTTTTTTAGGTCCTTAACGTGTTTGAATGAGTAACTCTAGCCTCTGGAACTTTATGAAACAGAAGCTTGGTATCATTTGAAAATAGTGTGAAAGTCTAATTTTTCACTTCTTAAATGGTTGTTTCCTACAGAAAAAGAGCACCAGCAGCAAGCCTGCAGAGGTTGTTTTCAATAACTAAATCAGGATGCCTTCCGCAGGAAGCCGTATGAACGCTTTCAAATTTTAAATGTATTTTACATGATGCTTAAAGTAATAGTAACAGTAATGGTCCTAATGACAATATTAACAACATTATAACTTATTGGGTGCCTACATCCACCAGGCACTTTTGATACATTTTCTCCAATTTTCACAATAGCTCTAAATGTTAAATATTATCTATGGAAGAGAAAAATGAGACTCCAACGAGTGGTTAAGAAAACTGCCTCGCATCATCCAGGTAGGAAGGCAACAGTTCTAAGACCAAAGCCTAATATATTCTCAATGCTTCAGAGGTGGGGGGAAAGGTACATCTCTGTGTGTGAGCAGAGAGAGGGGAGATGATGAAGCAAATGCGGCCGAGTTTACAAAATGGTGCATCTGCTAAAGGACATACCAGAGCCCAAGAGTTCTTTGCAGTGTTATTCAAACTTTTCTGTAAGTCTGCGATTATTTTAAAATAAAATTAATAAACACAAACTTCTAACTCTTTGGGAGTACACAGTAAGCATTCATTTTGCCAGAAACTGCTAATCAGCCAAGGATTATCATTAAATAATGGCCCTGTAGACCCAAGTCTAGAACATCTAATTAGTGTTGCCATTGTTACATATAACCTTCCTTATTAAAAATTAAATGAAAGACACTGAGACTTCAGCAAGAAGACAGAATTCTTTATTTTAGTTTTCATAATATAGTTAATGCAACATTTATTCTTTTAAGGAGACAGCAATAGTATTCATTACTATAAGTTCTTAAATAAGAAACTTATTATTTTCTATATAATTTATAATGATTTTTATGTAAGGATGATACAGATATTCACAGATAATTTGTAGTGAATATGCTTACTATTTGTTTAAAAAACTATTCCACACTATTAAGATTAACAAATTAAAGTTTTGCTTATACTTGGAAATAGTAAACTCATAGTAAACTGAAAAAGCACCAAGTATTTGTGTTCAAGTTAAGTACTTATCCTGAAAATCACAAAAGACATGAGTACTTTCAATTCTGATAAGAGTACTTTGGGGACATACTGGTATATCATGCAGACTTTAAAAAATATGTTGAAAGTTGACAGTATAGCATAATTTCTTAAAAACAAAACGGCTTTCAGAAATTTAGGGAATTATTTATTGTAGGTGAAGAGTATTTTCTACAAGAAGTATGGGGAAGCTTATCACCACAATATATCTTTACAAAGTCTAAATGAACTTTTATTTAGGAACTGATAAGATTATCAGAATAGAAATTATTTAAAAATTACAACATTTTCATTCCCTTTTATTTAACAAATGACAAATTTACTGCTTAATATGTGCCAGGCACTACTGACCACTTAAATATATTCATTTCACCACCTGATTTACTTTCCATTTTGAAATATGAAGTAAAAGAGCCATTAAAAGCTTTTTTTTTTTAACTAAGAGATCAAATCATAATGAAAGCATCAGAGTTTCATATTCTCTATTGATTCAACTAAAGAGGCAATGGAAAGTCATCTAGTCCATAGCAGTACTTCTGAATGGGCATTATTCTGCTTTTAAGATAATATTTCTTAAAACAGAAGTTCAGCTAAACAGAGTAAGCGAAGAATCTTTCATTAACTTTTTTAAAAAGTTAGAGCTAAAGTGGAACTTATCACTTTTTCAATTTTCACTATCTACTAATAATTTTACCCAAGTCCTCAAGTGAACTGAAATTCTAGTTTCTTGAGAAAAGTGATAACGACATTCATTTGGGGAGGAGACAGGATGGGAGCTCCAAATACTCTCTATAAGCAACAGTTACCTGCTTTGTCTTGAGGAGCACCCGCTCCCTTCCCCACGGCGGCTGCCGTGGGCTGGGGCAGAACCGTGGCAACGGATGCAGCGGCTGCTTCTCTGACCACTCCAGGATTCTGGGCTCCCCCTCCGCCAGTGCTCACGTTAACAGTTCGTTTGTTCACAGCTGTGGGCTTATTTGAACAGCCCTTATTCAAACCTGCCTGAAATGTAATGGAATATGTAGAAAGCTCAGGTTTCTAATGCGTCATACTTACATTAATATTTTATAAATTCCCTATTCGTTTTAAAAATATTTTTTTCCTGTAGAAATCTTAAGCTCGCTGATGATGTGAGTGTCCCTCTGAACCATAAAAGCCTTTTATAGTTTTAAAGAGAGAGAATTGTGAAAAGTACAAAAAAATAAATAAAAATTTTAAAACTAAGTATCAAAAGGATTTATACTAAAATTATCAAAAATGTTTTGATATGAATGATTCTGAAGCAAAAGTATGACTTCTATACTCTGATCTAGATTTATTTAGTACAATCAAAAAATGCTGAAAATATCTTACCTTAGAAAGAACAGTGGAGTACTGAAATGCTATACATTGCACAGATGTCTTATGTGCACTGATGGTTTTAATTGGTGATTTCAGCATCCTTAAATCATATTGATATATTTTCCCACGGGAGGATCCAATAGCCAAAGTGGCTCCATCAGGCATGAAATCCACCGCAGTCAGGGGAGCATCAGCCACTAAAGTTTTCACAAGCCTTTGGAAAGGACAGCAAAGTATATATAGATATGTGGATGTGTGCATATAAGCCTATAAACATAAATAACTATAAACAAAAACCAAAGTTACTTGGAATTCAGCAAAGTTATTTACTTAGAATATCCATCTCAAATACCTGCTTAAAGCAGAAGTTTAGAATTAGACCTAGAGACATTTCTAATATAAGCAATTGCTAAGCACTCCATCCTATTTTTCTATTCACTTCTAACAGATACATTCTATACTTTCTAGAAATAGGACTTATTTCTTGAGTAATTATTATTTTGGCAGTGAATATGACTCCACAAGTAAGGGCTCTATAGCCTCACAGTTCTAGAGAAGAGAATGGCAACCCACTCCAGTATTCCTTCCTGGAGAATTCCATGGACAGAGGAGCCTGCTGGGCTATAGTTCTTGAAGTCACACAGAGTCGGACATGACTGAGCAAATAACACACAACACACCCAACCTCAGGGTTAAGGAGGCTCTAAGTATCTCCTTTCCATTTAGGGACCTGCTGAGGCCTCAAGAGGACTGTGACCTTTGACAAGGAAGCAGCTGCTACTTTGCTCTTAGTGCTGCATCTCTTCACCCAAAAGCTAGAACTCATGAGGCTTAACTCTGCTGGAAGCTAAGCTGAGCTCCTGGCTAGGGTATCTGGTAAATGAGAGGAATGGCTTACTATTAGGGTTCTCAGTAAATCAGCTCAAAATTAAGGAATAACAAAGAATAAGGGGGAAAACTAAAACGAAGAGTGAAATAAATAACAGTAAACTTTAAAAGGGGGCTTACAGCAGGTCCTTCCCTAGTAGTAGTATTACATCATTTCTAGCTCTCTTCACAGGATCTTCAGATACTGGTAGGTATCTTGAATATACCTCCAGCACTCCTGAAGCTTTTTGTTTGTTTTTTTAAGCTAACCAAGCACACTTATAACTGTAAGAAGGACAAGAAGACATAACAGTCCTAGCTACTTAGAGAATCACATACCCTTTAGCGCTATACTAGGGGTTCTCAACTGGGGGTAATTTTGCTACCTTTGCTAATTTGAGGAGGACTATTCACATCTATTAGGTGGGTGCCAACGTAACTGTGGTTTCAGACTGTGATTTTTAAGTCATTATAGCTAGGCTCAAACACATCTTTTTTTAAAATTAAAATAGGAACCATTAAAATCAACACATTTTTGCCAACAACAAGTAACTTTATCCCTGGGGCATAAAAATCCATGCTTCAGGCAGGACTCAGCTAACTCTTGGAAATCAATTTTTGCATTCTGCTGGTTGTGGAAGCGTTTTCCCTGAAAAAGTTGTCATGATGATTGAAGAAGTGGTAGTCAGTAGGCGAGAGGTCAGGCGAATATGGCAGATGAGGCAAAACTTTGTAGCCCGATTCGTTCAACTTGTGAAGCGGTGGTTGTGTGACGTGTGGTGGGTGTTGCCTGGGAGAATTGGGCCCATTCTGTTGACCAATGCCGGCTGCAGGCATTGCAGTTTTTGGTGCATCTCATCGATTTACTGAGCATACTTCTCAGATGTAAAGGTTTCACTAGGATACAGAAAGCTGTAGTGGATTTGGACCACCTAATAGTGACCATGACCTTTTATGGTGCAAGTTTGGCTTTGGGAAATGCTTTGGAGCTTCCTCTCGGTTCAATCACTGAGCTGGTCATCACTGGCTGTTGTATAAAACCCACTTTCACCGCACACCACTATCCAAAAAAGAAATGGTTTGTTGCTGTTGCATAGAGTAAAAGAAGATGACACTTCAAAATGATTTTTTTAATTTTCGGTCAGCTCATGAGGCACTCACTTACCACGCTTTTTCACCTTTTCAATTTGCTTCAGATGTTGAGCAATCATAGAATAGTCATCACTGAATTCTTTGGCAACTTCTCAGGTACTTCTAAGAGGATCAGCTTCAATGATGCTCTCAGCTGGTCGTTGTCAACTTCTGATGGCTGGCCACTACACTCCTCAGTCTTCAAGGCTCTCGTCTCCTTGCAAAACTTCTTAAACCACCACTGCATTGTATATTTGTTAGCAGTTCCTGAGCCAGATGCATTGCTGATGTTGTGAGTCGTCTCTGATGCTTTCTGACCCATTTTAAACTCGAATAAGAAAATCACTCAAATTTGCTTTTTGTCTAACATCATTTCCAGCTAAAGTGTAAAAGTGTTAGTCACTCAGTCAAGTCCAACTCTTTGTAACCCCACAGACTGTAGCCCACCAGGCTCCTCTGTCCATGGAATTCTCCAGGCAAGAATACTGAAGTGAGTAGCCATTCCCTTCTCCAGGAGACCTTCTCAATCCAGGGATCAAACCCAGGTCTCCTGCACTGCAGGCAGATTCTTTACCACCTGAGCCACCAAGGAAGCCCAACATCATTTCCACAGTCTAAAATAAACATAAAATAGATAGCAAGGACTTCCCTGGTGGACCATGCTCCCAATTCAGAGACCTTCTCAATCCAGGGATCAAACCCAGGTCTCCTGCACTGCAGGCAGATTCTTTACCACCTGAGCCACCAAGGAAGCCCAACATCATTTCCACAGTCTAAAATAAACATAAAATAGATAGCAAGGACTTCCCTGGTGGACCATGCTCCCAATTCAGGGGGCAGGGTTTTGATCCCTGGTCAGGGAACTAGATCTCACATGCTGCAACTAAGACCCAGCAAAGTCAAATAAATAAAAATAAATAATATTTTTTAAAAAACAGCAAGTAATCAGTTCAGTTCAGTCGTGTATGACTCTGAGACCCCATGAACCACAGCATGGCAGGCCTCACTGTCCATCACCAACTGCTGGAGTCTACCCAAACACATGTCCATCGAGTTGGTGATGCCATCCAACCATCTCATCCTTGGTCGTCCCCTTCTCCTCCTGCCCTCAACCTTTCCCAGCATCAAGGTCTTTTCAAATGAGTCAGCTCTTTGCATCAGGTGGCCTAAGTACTGGAGTTTCAGCTCCAACATCAGTCCTTCCAATGAACACCCAGGACTGATCTCCTTTAGGATGGACTGGTTGGATCTCCTTGTAGTCCAAGGGACTCTCAAGAGTCTTCCCCGACACCACAGTTCAAAAGCATCAATTCTTCGGCGCTCAGCTTTCTTTTTAGTCCAACTCGCACATCCATACATGACCACTGGAAAAACCATAGCCTTGACTAGATGGACTGTGGTTGGTAAAGTAATGTCTCTGCTTTTTAATTGGAGAAGGCAATGGCATCCCACTCCAGTACTCTTGCCTGGAAAATCCCATGGATGGAGGAGCCTGGTGGGCTGCAGTCCATGGGGTCGCTAAGGGTTGGACACGACTGAGCGACTTCACTTTCATTTTTCACTTTCATGCATTGGAGAAGGAAACGGCAACCCACTCCAGTGTTCTTGCCTAGAGAATCCCAGGGATGGGGGAGCCTGGTGGGCTGCTGTCTATGGGGCTGCAGAGTCGGACATGACTGAAGTGACTTAGCAGCTGCTTTTTAATATGCTGTCTAGGTTGGTCATAACTTTCCTTCCAAGGAGTAAGCGTCTTTTAATTTCATGGCTGCAGTCACCATCTGCAGTGATTTTGGAGCCCAGAAAAATAAAGTCTGACACTGTTTCTCCATCTATTTGCCATGAAGTGATGGCACCGGATGCCATGATCTTCGTTTTCTGAATGTTGAGCTTTAAGCCAACTTTTTCACTCTCCTCTTTCACTTTCATCAAGAGGCTTTTTAGCTCCTCCTCACTTTCTGCCATAAGGGTGGTGTCATCTGCATATCTGAGGTTATTGATATTTCTCCCAGCAATCTTGAGTCCAGCTTGTGCTTCCTCCAGCCCAGTGTTTCTCATGATGTACTCTGCATATAAGTTACATAAGCAGGGTGACAATATACAGCCTTGATGTACTCCTTTTCTTATTTGGAACCAGTCTGTTGTTCCATGTCCAGGTCTAACTGTTGCTTCCTGACGTGCATACAAATTTCTCAAGAGGCAGGTTAGGTGGTCTGATATTCTCATCTCTTTCAGAATTTTCCACTGTTTATTGTGATCCACACAGTCAAAGGCTTTAGCAAAAAAAAAAAACCGAAGTGGTAAATGTGCATTAAAATGATCTATAACATAAGCTCCAAAGCTTTAGCCACCTAATTGCAAAGAGCTGACTTATTCAAAAAGGCCCTGATGCTGGGAAAGATTGAGGGCAGGAGAAGGGGACGACAGAGGATGAGATGGTTGGATGGCATCACAGACTCAACGGACATGAGTTTGAGCAAACTCTGGGAGATTGTGAAGGACAGTGAAGTTGCAAAGAGTCGGACACAACTGAACAACTGAACAAAAACATAACCACATTTATTTAAGAATGTATTTCAATACCAAATGGCAAATTTCAAGTGTAAAACCACAATTACTTTTGCACCAACCTAGCAGTAAGTAGGGGCCAGGGAAGGTGCTGAACATCCCACAATGCTCAAGACAGCTCCCCACAACCAAGACTCATCCAGCCCAAAAATGCGAAGGCTTAGAAACCCTACTCTAGACATTGAAGTAATTTTAAAGCAAATTAATCATGTTGCTTTAAAAATATACAAATTTAGTTGTATTCTGAAGAGAATAACATGGCATGCATGTTAAAATAAAGATGAGAAATCATCAACATGCTGCCCCTCAACATTCATTACCCGGAAGTACTCTAAAGACTCATCAAGTTTTTTCTGCACATGAGAAGAAGAGAAAATTCTACCTTGTTAGACAACAAATATACAATCTCTAGCTCTTTTAACATTCATCAGAGGTCTATGCAAATCACAAATATGGCTACCTGTGAAATAATTATTTATTACTAAATTAAGAAATAAGCATGTTATACTTACTTCTTACTTGAAGTGTCATAGAGAATGATTCTTTTATCCAAGCCCACAGTTACAAACAGCAGTTCATTGACAGGAGAAAAACAGATGCCTGAAGCTGGAGCTTTATGTGTACTGTCAAAGTTATGGTATGGACTCTGACTATTCACATCCCAGAGAGTTACTATTCCATTATCTGAAACACTGCCCAGGAGTGATTTCTTAAATAAGGAGTACTTCAAGTGCCGAATAGACTAGGAAAATAAAAATAAATTTTATGTAATTGTAAGCATATATAAGAGCATTTTATATAAGGTACAAATAATGGCCAAATACCAACCACATTATTCACAAGGGATTCAGAACTTCTCTGGTTTATGGCATAACAGGTTTCATAATCAGGACAACCATAAAATCATTTAGTGGGCTGCTGCTGCTGCTGCTGCTGCTGCTGCTAAGTCGCTTCAGTCATGTCCGACTCGGCGCGACTATAAGGTCCTAATTCTAGTAATTGAACAGTACTCATGATTTTATTATGTCAGACTAGAGTTACCTCAATCACCTCTTTTACAGAAGAAAAATACAATATATTGAGGTAAACGATATTAAATCATCAGGATTAGAACATTCCAGCTAAATAAAAGATCCAGTCACAGTCAGATCATGAATAAGCATAAGGGAACACTGGTAGAGAATAAGTAATAATAGTCTGTATTTGTTTTCAATATATATTTTTGATATTTGAATATATTTCTTTGAATCTGATGTGCTGGCAGTTCTACAGTGGAAACACAATAAAAAAAAATAAGTAAATATAAAGAGGGTATTGGCAACACTCTAGACTGGGGATGGCCTACCATTCTTTCAAAAGCGTTGGCCTGAGGGCAACGCTAGCCTTTCTCTAAAACACTCATCTCTGGAGGCAGTGGAGACTTTTTTCAGTTTCTGCTGGACAAGAATAAACAAAGATCCAGTTTGAGCAAGCAGGTCTTCTGAGACTGAAAGTGGATGAATTTTATCTACTTTTACTAAAATGTTACTTTCTAACTTGGCTGATACTATCACTTATTGTGTTGAGAATTAAATATTTCACAATCACCTGATTTTTTACATTTGAGCAAAATAAAAGTATAGAAATCAATATTAAGCAGAATCCACAAGATTGGGACTAGCCACAAGACACTTTTATTTACAGTCTCAAGGAAAGCAATGAATCACTGAATGAGTCATAGTTGGCAGTTATCAGCTACACATACCGGTCCCAGATAAAACTGCCACAGGACAAAAGTCAAACCTGAAGGCTTTTTGTTTGTTCTATCTAATCTAACATACTTCAAAAAGACTTAAAATTTGAAATTTAGATTCCACTAGCTTTTACATATTAAAAACTCATATTCTACTTCTAAGATTTTCAAAATAGTATTAGCCCTCAACAACAACAAAACATATGTAAGAATAACATAAACTCTGTCTAAGGAAATCATGTATTTGCAACCTGACACCTAAGGTAAGATAATTACTATGTTGTTGTTTAATCGCTAAGTTGTGTCTCTCTGCAACCACATGGACTGTAGCCCACCAGGCTTCTCTGTCCATGGAATTTCCCAGACAAGAATACTGGAGTGGGTTGCCATTTCCTTCTCCAGGGGATCTTCCTGGATCAAGGATCAAACCCATGTCTCCTGCATTAGCAGAAGGATTCTTTCCTGCTGAGCCACTGGGAAAGCCTTTTATACACATAACACATTCTCATAAATATTAATATATACAGTATCCCTTCAACTCCATTCCTCCCTCTTCTTCACTCACTTGTCTTCTTTCAAGCACCAATTATCTATTACCTGCTGCTGCTGCCGCTAAGTCACTTCAGTCATGTCCAACTCTGTGTGACCCCACAGACGGCAGCCCACCAGGCTCCCCCGTCCCTGGGATTCTCCAGGCAAGAACACTGGAGTGGGTTGCCATTTCCTTCTCCAATGCATGAAAATGAAAAGTGAAAGTGAAATCGCTCAGTTGTGTCCGACCCTCAGTGACCCCATGGACTGCAGCCCACCAGGCTCCTCCTGCCTATTTCCATTCTCAGTATCTTGCTATCTACCCTTCATACCATTGCAGCAATAACTTCTTCAAAGCAGGAAACCTGAACGTTAATTCTGTCTTGCCTAAAGTCCTTGTAACAGAGGACTCTGAGAAGATAGAGGTTACAACCGTGGCAGAGTTTTTCAATCTCCCTAAGTCCCTCCATTTGTGTGTGTATATGTGCACAAGCAGGCCTAAGACTGCTTATCCTTATAAAGTCCTGCTTTCACGACTGGTCCTTGGCTGGAGTCTTCAAACTTGGATTTTTTGGTGGTTCCCACCACCCTAACTGAAGACAGTGGCTCAGTGACTGATAAAGAGTGGCTCACTGTGCCCAAACTGTTTGTGCAAAAGATATGGTTTATGACTGAACCATGGATGAACACCTGCTATCCTTATTAGAATTTGGAATTTCAGCACATGCTAGGCAAAGGATGTCAAGATAACCAGCCTCCAGCAAAGTCTCTGGCCAATCAGTCTCTAACAAGCTTCCCTGGTAAACCATATTCCACATATGCTGTCACAATGTGATCCTGGAAAAATTAAATACATCTACTCCACTGAGAGAAGACTCTTGGAAGCTCATGCCTGGTTTCCTTGGGACTTCACCCTATGCACCTTTTTCCCTTTGCTGATGTGCTTTGTATCCTTCCACTGTAACAAATCATAGCCATGAACATCACCTCTCTACACTGAGTCCTGTGAGTCCTCCCAGTGAATCATCAAACTTGGTCTTAGGAATCCCAGCACAGACAGTTAAGTATAATATGTGTGAACGTGTATGTGTTACAGATAGCAAACCAGATAGCAAAAGTAAAACCCCATGAACAACATTTACAGTAAAACTAGGCCATTTCAGGTATCCCCATGAGCCCCAAAATACCCTAGCAGATCCAACATTTAACAGCCATAGTCCTTCATAGTATTAGTACCTGTGCAGGAGGAAGCAGAGGGAAATTATAGGGACTGAGAAAGATTTGAGAACAGGAAAAGCCCCACACAGACAAAATGTATCCATGGCAAAGTGTGGTGGCCAATCTGACAATATCAGCTAAACCAGGAATATCCATAGAATCAGCATTAGTAGTTCTGTCCAAGAAGTTTGCAGAAAGGTCTGAAGGGCTAGAACACCCCCAAAACTGTCCAGCCAAGGCATCTCCTTTCCAGGTCAGGGCCCCATACTGAGGAGATAATACTAGCAGTGGAAACAAACCTGAACAGGTTGGAGTCAAGATAGTTGAAGGAAAGTGAAAATTCACATACAAGTCCGGGGGCAGAATAAAACCAAGCAATCTCAGAAGAGTTACCCTCTAAACTCCATCTCTCTTGTGGAGTTGAGGGAAACTGACTTCACAGATGAACCCCAGACAAAGTTATTATGAGAACAAAGAAAACAAAAAAGAAGACATTCTCAACAGATGCCCAAAAAGACAGTAAAATGATACAAGACATTAAAAAAAAAAAACAATGTAAGTCAGAATTAGAAAACTCAAAAATGAGATGTCAGAACTCAGAAAAGAATTAATCCTAAAGATGAAGGCTAAAAGAAAAGAAGGCTACATTATATAGCCTTCATTAAATGTATAAGGAATACAGAATGAATAAATATAACAAAAAAAACCTTAAAGATAGGTCAAAAGAAAAGAATTTTTTAAAATCAAAAATAAGGAAAAAAAGTTAAAAATGATATGAAAGTAGCAAATCACTGAAGAAGATTCAACAAAGAAAAAACAAAGATAAAGAAAATATCAAATACTAAAAACTGTAATTTAAGAAAACTCCCTGAAAGAAAAAAAATTTGAAATTACTTATTACCTGATCATACCATGTACCTAAAAATACCAATACAGAATAACCAACAATAACCTGTGTCTACCAGGATACAACCTAGTAGAATTACTGAATTTTAAAGGGAAAAAAAAAATCCTCTGCACATATAGGAAAAGGAACAAGTAACTTATAAGGAAAAAAATACTTAAATTATGATCAGACACTTGAGACCAAAAATGATAAGAATAACACACTTTAACTCCGCAAGGAAAGAAAATGTGAGCCTGCTACAGAGTTACACTGAAAGAGAATTTTTAATCTCAAAGAAAAAGTCAAAAGCAGAAAACATATACTTATGGAAATAGTATTAACATATGTTATTCACTGTGATTATAAAAATTTGGAAAATACCTAAAGAATAGGATTATCTAAATAAACTGGCATTTGAACAATGGAATATTATATAGACACTAAAAATTATAATTGTGAACACTAGCAATATGAGAATACCTAGGCTAGAACACTAATAAGAGAAAGCAGAAGACTGAACCAATGGAACAATTATAAATTTATGGAAGGAAGACAGAGCTATACAGATAAACTGCAAGAACACAGTCTTCAAATCACTTCCTATTAAAGAAAATTTAGAAGAGAAAAACCAAAGGACAAAATAATACTTTAAGAAGCAATATATAAAGATAAGGAAGTTTGTTTTACACCAAAATGTCAATCACAAAACTGCTCAAATACATAATATAAAGGCTAGAAAAGTGGATGAATATTAAGGAAATATATTGAGATAATCAGGACATTTTATACCATAATACACAACTGTATACCAATGTCCCCATATAACATAAAGGAAACCACTACTCTAGATACAAAGCTTTGTAGTAAGTCAAACTTCTTGAGTGCCAAAGTTCAGATATAAATAAAACCAGTCAACCAAGTCAACCAAATTGGAATTAAACTCATTTTTTATAAAATAATTATTTTTAAAATGTAACTAATAATTATTTACCAGATCTCTATACTCCAAATGCTTATTAATATTTACAGAATCTACACCTAAAATGTCAAAAATTTCACTGAAGAAAATGGACTTATTTAATATACACTGAAAATGTTATATTTAAAATCTCAGATATTACATTTAAAGATCACTTTTAAATCTAAGGAATCAATAAAATATCCACATTTTAACTGCTTTCAAAAAGGCTGCAGTCTGAGAAAGGCAACACAGGTTAACCTACTGGTGAGCCTAAACTGCTGAACTTGCCAAATAGTGACTTGCAATTATAATCTAAGGAGTGCGTCAGCCCTGGCTGTAAGCCCTGGCTTACAGCTCTACAGAAGCAGTAAGGCTTTTTGCCCCTGCAGATAGACACTGCGATCCACAGAAAACTAATAGCTTCAATTCAGCTCAGACACTTCAAAGTAAGATTCTAAATATATTCAGGCAATCTCATTTCAAATATGAAATTCAGTATAAAGATTCAGTGAGACTCCGTGGTTTTGTCACTTTTGCTAAGAAAGCAATTTAATGATTTTTAAAGATTTTCAAATTCTTGATTGCTCACAGAAACAAAATTAGAAATTTTAAATTTAATCATTAGATGTGCCCTACCTACTATTTTTCTCAATAACCCAAACCCTATAGTAAAACTGATCAGCACAGGAACTTGGCAGGATGACAGTATACTGGAATTGAATTATGTCAATTTTTAGAGTTGAAATTTTTATGCACATTGTTTGAATGTCTAAAATGAGTATTTAATATACTTGAAAACGTAAATGAATTTTGAGGAAAAATTTTTTAAACTCCATAGATTTCAATTATGCTGCCTGCAAAATGGAAATGTAAATATGCAGAATCATAACTTCGACTTTCTTCACTAAGAAAACAGACTGCATACTTACATACACAGAGACCAACCGGTATTTACAGAGAGCCCACACACTCTGCTTTAATGGTGTAGAGAAAAATGAAATAATATAGTACATGAAAAATATATAAACATTTGTTCCAGGAAAAGAGAAAAAAACCAACATGCTCCAGTTTGATTTCTTCACCTTCTTAACACTCTCCTTACTCTACATTGCTCTAAAACACAAATTATGACTACTGAGGTCAAGTTAGAACTGGTTAATCTGGAGGGAATGCATTAAACATTCCCTTGAAATGCAATACACTAGTATTGTATACACTTGAAACACAATAAATAGTGGTAAGAATTCTATAAAGGTAATAACCTCTACCTGGAATCTTCTCCAAACCCTCTCATCACCTACACTTACCCCAGTGCCAGTCAAATGGTCTTTGCAATAAATAATGCTGGCATAAGCATATACCTGCATGGAAAGATGAATCCCATCTCACACCACATACAAAAACTACTTTGAAATGGAGCACAACAGACATAAATGTAAGAACTTCTGTTCATTTTTTTAAGGCATTAAGAGTGAAAAGAAAAGCCATAGGCTAAAAGAGAAGACATATGCAACATGTATATCCAAAGGATGACTCCATCTGGAAAACAGAATACACTATAAATCAATCAGAAAAACACACCCCCAAACAAAAAGGAACAGACTTGAATAGTCACTTCACAAAAGAAAGTATACAAAAATGTGTCCAACTCATTCAACAGAGAAATGCAAATTAAAACCACCATGAGATACACAACCATTAAAGTGGCTGAAGTGAATAAGCAAGACAATACTTGATATGAGCAAAAACGTGGAGCAGCTGGATCTCACATACATTGCTTATAGACATATACAATGGCATAAGCACTTTTAAAAACTTTTTGAGAATGTTTAATGAAGTAAATGCCTACCGTAAGACCCAGCAATTTCACCCCTGAATATTTACTCAAGAGGAAAGAAAACATATCCACAGAAAGACTCATATGAGAATATTCATAGTAGCTTTCTCACAATAGATACAAATGAGAAATAGTAGAGTGGATAAATGGTGGTATATCCTCACAATGGAACACTTCACAGGAGTTAAAGCAGTAAAAACTACTATTCCAGGCAACAAACATAATGAAGACGAGAAGACACCAGACACATACAATTCTTTTAAGAAATATGAGGTAGTGACTGGAAAGGGTTAAGAGGGAGACCTAGGGTATGCCAGAAATGTTCTGTATCTTGATTTTGGTAAGATGTAGTTACACAGGTGTATGCATGTATAAAAATTCATCAAGCTGTATATTTAAGATATATGTACTTTACTGTATGTATCTTGTACATATCTCAATTTTTAAAACTTTAATATTTTACAGAGAATTAGGCCAAGAGCAATAACTAAAACTCGCGAGTAAAATACAGTAAAAACTTAAATACATGGCAGTATCTAACCTAATATTTATGTCACTGAAAAGTCAATGAAAATTTATACATCTAAACTTATCATGCTTCTAATATAGCATGCTTCTTCCAAAGAAGAGGAAGAGAAAAAGAGAAAGAGGAGAAAGAAGGAAGAAGAGAAGGAAAGTTGGGGGAGGGAGAAGAGGAAGGAGGGACGGGGGAGGGGAAGGAAAAGGGGAAGGAGATGAAAGAAGAGGAGGAAGGAGACTACTCTGTTTCTTTAGAAAGCAAATCATCTATCTGAACACGGGATGTTTTTCCCCAAAAGTTCCAGTATCTATGGGCTTAGGTTTTATGTCTCAGTTATAATAAAAATAACCAAAAAATTACAAAAACAAAATATTACTTCCTATCTTTATGGCCATATTAATTATTCTCTGTGGTAAATCACTTATCCTCATTCATAAAATGCAGAAAATGAGATTACCTCTAAAGGCTTTTTTCAGTTCAAGGATGCTATGCTTCTGACATTCAACTAATCAAAATATTCTCACTAGTTCCCTGTCTTCCAAAATGAAAGCCAAGCCTTCGGTCTGGCATTCAAAGTCCCATATCAACATTAGCTCCTACTTACTTTTCTTTTTTCTCACATTAGCCCTATATAAAACCCATACACTTTCCTTTCTCTTTATTTTTGTTTGTATGATTTCCTCCAAATAAAATACTCCTCTCCCAAAATTCTTTATTAATGTATTAAAATCTTTATCTTTAAATGCGCTCATCCACTCACATATTTATTGGCGCTTTTTCCCTTGTAAGGCACAAAGTTAGACAACAGCTGAGGACAAGGAAACAAGACACAGTTCCAACTACTCTGTGGACACGCAAAGAGCTAAACCCAGCACAAGGCAGAATCAAATTACACAGCAGCAAAACAAAACCAAACCCTTAGACAGAGCCTGAGACCCAGCTGAAACTATCCCTTCTTCAATTTTCTCTCTGTTATTCCCAATCAGATTTTTTCTCTGTTCTGAATGACCCTAAGATTGTTTCTCAACAATCTCTTACTTTCTCATAAACCTCATCATTTATATCTCTATTACCTCAATATACATGAAATCTGAGAAAAGATTTTTTTATGTATATTTTTAATACTCGTTAAATTTTCCTTGAACACTAAACATAAACTGTTCAAAGAATGATTTTAAGGCTTTTCAAAACTGGAGTGCTCCCATATTTTACCTAAAAATACTTACGGCCAAAGTGATTACAATAAAAAGAGTAAAAGAACTTGCACCTTATGGGAAATTCCTGTGGATAATTTCACGGAAAGTTAGTCAAGAACTAGATTTCTTGAGAAACTAAATTTATTCTTTTAAGAATTTTATAGACTAATTTTTTATAAAGAAAAATTCAGTAACTAATTTTGCTTTATAAAAGCATTTATAAAGTATTTCCTTTATAAAATATACAGTACTTCTTTAAATAATCCTGTATTAACCTGAAATACATAAATATGCCTTGGTACTGTAACTATCACATACATGAAACAAACAAAAAAGAAAACTCTATTTGCCCTGTGCCTAAAAACAAATACTCCATGTCCATCAGAGTATTTACAAACATAAGTATCGGTCTTGTAGCTGACATAGTTTAAGTTATGCGATACTTCTATAATTGTAATGTCATAGATTAATATCCATGTTTTAGGCTTAATCTATTAATAATTATTTGTGTTTTTTATCTGTAGTTAAGTTCTAGGAGCATGTGATCGTTCAAAGCATAACTAAACTCATATAAGCTCCATCATCTAATATATACTAGTTTTAAAATACTATCATTAAAAAATAGCTACCTGTAAGTTTTTCAAGCATGCTAAGTGCAAATTTTAAATACTTAATTTTAAAAACTTAAATTCATTGCCTTATGTAAGATAATTAAAAATCTCTTATCAACTTTATTTTGAATAAACCCATACTGTACCTGGTTATTACCGTGACCAAAAGGAGTACTAGATAAATTAGTGGTTACACTGTGCAAAATAATTTCACCACTGAGAGATCCAGAAGCAATGTAGCAGTCATTCCAATTATATGTTACACAAGTTACTTCATCTTTATGATCCTGAATGAAAGAAATGACAGTAAATAGAGTGCCACACAACCTTCAAACAGCATATTTTTCATGGTTTTTTGTAAACAGTATATATTTGTCAATCTAATATTTGCTTAATATTTTCCTCAAAATAATCTTAAAAAAAAAAATACACAAATGAGTAGTAAACTATCTGTTCAGCACCAAGTCCTTTCAGGGAACAAAGACTTATTTTTCATAACCATAACAATGATCAGACAAAAAGGAAAGGTAATTTTCCAAATGGCATTATGCCTACGTAAAGAATTCACTTCCACGGACAAGTAACATTTATTGCAAGTTGACTATTATGAGAGTCCCTGCCCTTGAGAATATTACTGTTCAATTGGAAAGACAGGACGTTTAAGTAAACCTGCAAATGGCAGAATGAATTCTAAATGATTGGCAGAGGCAAAGTGTCACAGGAAAGCGAAAGAGGCATCACCATGAACTGAGTTGACAAAGGAAGCTTTACAGAAGACCAGAAGCCTGAGTTCAACCTTAAAGAAAGTGATTAAGAGGTAAGTCAGGGGAAGGAGAATGAAACCTGACACTGCAAAATGGAAGAGAGCAAAAAAAAAACAAAAAAGCCCCAAAGCCGAATTGAGAAAGCATGTTTGAGACTTGATAGACGCTGCTTCCGTCTGTTGAGTACCAACTTAGGCTGGAGTTTTAATCATTATTAATCTTTAGAACAAGCACGGGAGGCAAAGTCATTTTTCCTATTTTACAGATGAGTTAACTAAGGTTAACAAACTGCAAGCTCACAGAACTGCCAGTGGCAAAGCTCGGATTCAAGCTTATTTTCCTCCCATTATACTAGCACTGTCTCCCTGATCCATAGGGGAATCCATTTTGAGGAAATAAAACCGTTTAGTTTAGAACAAACTGAGTTCACAAGGATTATGTTTTCCAAGATTAAATTAAAGGCAGCAGCCTAAGAGCACAGTGGTCAGCATAGTTTTTAACAATTTGATGTCACATCTTAATAAGAGAAACAAACCAATCTTTGTATCTAATAATTAATGTAACAGCAATAATTGTAGCTATAATATTCCACTTATTTTACAACTTTCTCAAATGATCCCTAAAGCATGACAGGAGATGGCTTTACATTTTAGGAAATTCTTTCTCTGTGTAGGTATGTGTGTGTATATATAAAATGTTTAAAATTTCACATATTAAAACTTTTTTGAAAGACAAAAATTAAAAACAATTTTAAAGATGAACTTCCAAATACCAAAACAATAGAAGTCCAAAAAAGCAATCACAACCAGAGGCTTTCACAGTGATTCTTTTCATTTTCTGAAACTGCAAAAGCTAAAGAAACACTAATTATAAATAGTAAATTATTTTAGAAACATTTTATTACCAAGATGAAAATACACACAAAAATAACACAAATAGCAACAGAGAACTAAGAAGCCATATCTCCAAACTGATTACCAGACTGAATACTATCATCCCAAAATCCCTCTCATTTTTTCAAAGAGCCTTAAAAAGATCTTTAATGACAATAAACCATATTTTTTTAAAAATGAAGGAAGTGGTCCACTCAAGAACAGAACCAAGTGAAAAAATAAGGAAAAAGTTTTAACCCAAGCAACACAATAACATAGTAACATACATGGAAGGAAAAAAAAAACTCAAAAAAGTAAGCTTTTGGCTACACATCTTTATATTCCCTAACAAATCTCACTTCATTCTGAAGCTGCTTATTTTTATCATAAAAGCTCAAAATTAAATTTTGGTAACTACTAATAAACACATTTCTGTAAAGAATTTTTTTTTTAAGTTGCTTACCTTAAGAGATCGATGAACTCTTTTTGATTTTAAATCCCAAATATTAACAGTATTATTTAGGCCTCCGCTTACCAAATACATAGATGTTGAGTTTAAACTGACACATGTCTGCTTTTGCTATTTAAAAAAAGAAGTCACGTTAATAAAGATCAGAGCTGACTTTCAATTCTCATCCAACACTTAGTAAGCACGTGAAAAACATCTGAGGGAAATGCTATAGACATGTTCATTCTTGTACTAAAGATTCAGCTCTCATTATCTTCCACAAGGATTCAATAGTCTGCAAAGTGTTCAAAATGGCTTTAAGGAAATCAACCAGATTCATGTTCTTTCCACATAAAGGTGGTGACAGAGTAAGCTTAGGAAACCACCAACTCTCGGAGTCCCTTTAGGGCTTACTTGCCCTGTATATTGTCCCTTTAACAAGACCTGCTCTTATACTCCATAGAATATCTCAAATTAAAATCAACCCACAGCTCAGAAAATTCTAAAGGTAGAGGAGACTTTGAAGAATGCCTAGTTTAAATCCTTCAATTCACAGAAGGGGGTCAGTTTTATAAAGAGGACAAGATACTAGTCCCAAATCACAGTGTATCTCCCCAAAATGGACCAAGTCTCAAACACCCTGTCATCAGAAACTAACTCCACACTCTTCCCCCCACTGTAAGGTCTCATCATCCAGATACTCAAGACAGCGGTTCAGAAGGAAACTTGATTCCTCGTTCCCCTCCACTCAGTCTATCAGCAAGTTCTCTAAACCCCAACCAGAAAATATGCCCCACAGGGCCCCTCTATCTACCGTCACTGTAAGCACCCCGATCCAAAATTTGTCAGAGAACAACAGCAGCCTCCTAACTGGCTGTCTGCCTTCCACTCTTGCTTCCCTACATTCCATGTTCTATACATAGAGTGACCTTTATGAAATGTAAATCAGTTCATGTGTGTCTTATTTTAAAATCCTCAGTGGCTTCCAATCACACCTAAATTCCAAACTCATCATCAACCTGGCTTTCATTTCCCTATTCATCTAGCCCTTTCTTAACTGGTCTCTCATCAGTTTCCTCCCCACCCACTGATTCTCTAGGCACAAGGACCATCTTCCATTCCTTAAATGTAATAACATCATATTTGCCTCCAGACTTCTACACAGCTATTCTTGCCTGGAAAGTTAAGTCCCCTGAACCTTGGCTTGAATGACTTCACCTGATCAGTAGATATCAACTTAAATACCACAACTTCAGAAGACCCCTTCCCCACCTAATGTAACCTGCTAACTCAATAAGGTATTTCAGCTCTCTGCATTAACAACTAACCACTATCACTGGGTACTGTTTACTCGTTTAGTCTCTGTCTCCCACCAGAATGTCAGTTTCCTTACAGCAAAGACCATATCCATGTTCAATAAATATTTATAGAACAAATGGCTAAAAATACAGTAGTAACCAAGTTTTCTCACAGTGAGTATCTATGCGTGTCATCTATCTGGTGGTATCATCAGTAACTATGCTACAATGTTGCATGGTTGTTTTTTCCTATTAACTTTCAGACACACTATACAGTTACATTAATTATTCTCACTCCAGCTGAACACCATAAGTGGGGGGAACTAGAAATTAATTTCAAAGGGTACATTTTGTGACTGAAGGTAAATTACGTAGCTCTGGGCAAGTAATCTCATCTTTCTGAGCCTACATTTCTACCTTTGAGAAATGAAAGATGAAGACCAGATCTACTGTTATTGATAGTCCATGCATTTCAAAACATCCTCTGCTCAAGAGAGCACCAGATTCTTAAAAGGGTGCAGATGGCCCCCTCTCTCTCCCCCAAGGTTTCTTCCAGCTTTGAAATTCTAACCAAGTCAAAATTATTAACACACAAAAATATCAGGGGCACATTACATCAATATTTCAGTATGGTCACTATAATTCTCTTGCAGACATCATTTGAGGAATTGACCTTGGTCTAAATAGACTAATAAAATTTAGAATCTGGTTATTACTGCAGATCAGGAGTAAAATAATTAAGAATAGCATCCATCAAAGATCAATATATTAAAATTCCAATCATCAAAAACAACTGAAATTATTCGTAAGGGCTCAGAACAAAACCTATATTTTTATCTGCTTACCCTAATGAGAGAGGATTTTATGTTAATGTATTATTAATGTAGGTAATGAACTTAAATAATTAATGGAAATTGGTTATTACAGGAATCCTGTACCCTAAGACGAAAGCAATGGGTAGAACTTTAAAATCTGAAGATAACATCAGGTCAAATTTCTAGGTTATCATATCCATTATCATACTGTCAAGACCAATCTGTCTACTTTAGAGAGGTAAAATACAAAATCAAAGAAAATTAATATGGACTTTAAATAAAGTTCCACCTTAAACAGTGGCAGAAGTGGAGATCAAAATTGTTTTTGTTTTTTGGCTTTTTATTTGTTTTGGCTGTGTCAGATCTTAGTTGCAGCATGCAGTGTCTTTTGTTGAGGCATGTGAGACCTAGTTCCTGGACCAGGGATTGAACCTGCATCCCTTGCCCTGGAAGGAGGATTCTTAACTGATCAACTTGGACATGATCTGAAGATCCAAAAATGACTAAGATGTTCTGCCTGCTCTTGAAGAGTACAGTTTACCTTACCGCCCAGGGATGCAGTTTCAATCCCTGGTCCGGGAACTAGATCCCACATTGCCTCAACTCCACTTACTGAGGCTGAAAGGCAAGTGCCATTCCTACCCTTAACATACATTCTATCTGTCCCAGTCTCCATCACCTGTGGGCTGGAACTGATGCTGAGGTCAATCCTACCAGACACCTTTAGGAAAGGACTGCTAGAAATAAAAGGACTGCTAGAAATTCTAGGTCATTTTTATTAATATGTTAGAAGAATTTGTATTGTGTGGTCCTGCTGTGTTCCACTCCAAAGCAACTGGAGGAGAACAATTACTAATTAGGCCGCCTTATCTACTCCAGTGTATAAAATCATGACAATTCCTTATGATTTAGAGCCTACTATAAAACTTCGAAATTTAAAAAAAGAACCACCAACTATATATTCCTTTTTATTTAGATCTTATTTAAAATGGAAACAAATTTCAAGTAGTGTGTGATTGGAAATGAAAAAACCAGTATAGCCTAAATCAGAGAGATTAACTTATGAAACAAAAGGGTGAGAATATATAGTGAGAAATTCATTTAAATGCTCTGGGACCAAAGCTCATTTTGACAAAGCCCGTTCTGTTACAGGAGGGCTTGGAGAGGCTCAGGCCTCACCTACTGGACCGAAGCTAAAGCAGAAGGTCACCATCAGATAAGGGTCTTTAGCTGATGGTGCTGAGCCCATTGTTAGTAAGGGAAGGGCTACATCATTAGGACTCTTTTGGTCAGATTAACCTAGAAACCTTGGTGGAACAGTCCTAAAAAGTCACAGCAATACCAGGAAACCTCCAACAGAGGGAAAATGGAGATGCTACCTAGCTGACAAAATCTAAGTCCTTGATTGCTCCCCTAGGATCCAATATTATTTTACCTAAAGATGTATGAGTAAGCACACTTATCTCACCTTCAAGTGTTAACTGTATTATTTTAAGCTCAGGTTAAGAATAATGCTTTTAAACTCCTTTATATTTAGTTGTTGGCACCATAATAAATAAGCAATTACCACGCAAGCAAGACTAAGATTTTTAAAAGTTAAAAAAAAAAATCACTTACCCCTTCACCAAGCTCTAAAAGCGGGACAGGTTTACATTTGCAACTTGAAACAACTATTTTGTCCCCACTGGAAGATGCTGTCACTAGAAAGTTATCTAAATCAAGAGTTATGGAGCATCAAACAATCCAAGAGCAGCTCTAGCACTCGACTATCATTATAAAGAAATGTGATGATAAAGGCAAGCAAACTAAACTAAGAAGACAAACAATGGATATAGTTGATACATTAGCTTTCAAAACTGGCTCAGATTACTAATTACTAAGACTAATTCTCTTTACTACTGCAGGGAAGAACGATCCTTTTTGACTTTGCTATCACTTGAAAGCTATTTAACCCGCGTGAAATACTACCCCATTTTCAAAGAGTAGGCCAGAAGGTCTAATTTTATCCTTCAAGAATGAGAGCATGATAAAAGCAACATTAAGCAAATACCAATCAGCCTTTTCTTGTATAAATATGGTTTAAGATAATTATTTTGTAATGCAGTGCTTGATACCAGTTTAAGCTAGGAAGCGAATGTCCATATTAGTCTCCTATTTTTCCAATAAAAAATAAAGCCTGATATCTCCTGAAATGGAATGGACTGGAATGTTTGTGACAGAGCATTTCAATTTTATATGTATTAAGAATATTATAGTGTATGTAGCAAATATAAGTGCAATTACACAGCAACTATGCGTTTTATTTCAGCTCAATTAAATTTAAATTATTTAAAATAACAATTTTAAATTATTAAAGTAAGAATGATTTAAAATTTGATTTAACAATTTAAAATTAAATTTACCTTATTTCACATAAATAAGTGAAATAATCAATAAACTTTGGCTGCAAAGAATATAATCAATCTGATTTCGGTGTTGACCACCTGGTGATGTCCATGTGTAGAGTCTTCTCTTGTGTTGCTGGAAGAGGGTGTTTGCTATGACCAGTGCATTTTCTTGGCAAAACTCTATTAGCCTTTGCCCTGCTTCATTCCGCATTCCAAGGCCAAATTTGCCTGTTACTCCTGGTGTTTCTTGACTTCCTACTTTAGCATTCCAGTCCCCTAGAATGAAAAGGACATCTTTTTTGGGTGTTAGTTCTAAAAGGTCTTGTAGGTCTTCATAAAACCGTTCAACTTCAGCTTCTTCAGTATTACTGGTTGGGGCATAGACTTGGATAACTGTGATATTGAATGGTTTGCCTTGGAAACGAACAGAGATCATTCTGTCGTTTTTGAGATTCCATCCAAGTACTGCATTTCGGACTCTTTTGTTGACCATGATGGCTACTCCATTTCTTCTGAGGGATTCCTGCCCGCAGTAGTAGATATAATGGTCATCTGACTTAAATTCACCCATTCCAGTCCATTTTAGTTGGCTGATTCCTAGAATGTCGACGTTCACCCTTGCCATCTCTTGTTTGACCACTTCCAATTTGCCTTGATTCATGGACCTGACATTCCAGGTTCCTATGCAATATTGCTCTTTACAGCATCGGATCTTGCTTCTATCACCAGTCACATGCACAACTGGGTATTGTTTTTGCTTTGGCTCCATCCCTTCATTCTTTCTGGAGTTATTTCTCCACTGATCTCCAGTAGCATATTGGGCACCTAACGACCTGGGGAGATTCTCTTTTGATATCCTATCATTTTGCCTTTTCATACTGTTCATGGGGTTCTCAAGGCAAGAATACTGAAGTGGCTTGCCATTCCCTTCTCCAGTGGACCAC
>SJYX01009635.1:134120-186368 GCA_006410675.1 Oreotragus oreotragus | reverse complement strand
GAAAAAGTTGGCTTAAAGCTCAACATTCAGAAAACGAAGATCATGGCATCCGGTCCCATCACTTCATGGGAAATAGATGGGGAAACAGTGGAAACAGTGTCAGACTTTGTTTTTTTGGGCTCCAAAATCACTGCAGATAGTGACTGCAGCCATGAAATTAAAAGACGCTTACTCCTTGGAAGACAAGTTATGACCAACCTGGATAGTATATTCAAAAGCAGAGACATTATTTTGCCAACTAAGGTCCGCCTAGTCAAGGCTATGGTTTTTCCTGTGGTCATGTATGGATGTGAAAGTTGGACTGTGAAGAAAGCTGAGCGCCGAAGAATTGATGCTTTCGAACTGTGGTGTTGGAGAAGACTCTTGAGAGTCCCTTGGACTGCAAGGAGATCCAACCAGTCCATTCTGAAAGAGATCAACCCTGGGATTTCTTTGGAAGGAATGATGCTAAAGCTGAAACTCCAGTACTTTGGCCACCTCATGCGAAGGGTTGACTCATTGGAAAAGACTCTGATGCTGGGAGGGATTGGGGGCAGGAGGAGAAGGGGACGACCGAGGATGACATGGCTGGATGGCATCACGGACTCGATGGACGTGAGTCTGCGTGAACTCCGGGAGATGGTGATGGACAGGGAGGCCTGGCGTGCTGCGATTCATGGGGTCGCAAAGAGTCGGACACAACTGAGTGACTGAACTGAACTGAATCAATAAACACAAAATAATGTATTTTAAAACTTATATGACTAAACACAATAATACAACCAAGAACAAGAGCCTGATTTTGAGAGTCAAAAAAAATATCAGAAGTTTAAATAGACACTTTATATTTAAATTTTTACTTTCATCAGGAAGCAGAATATTACTACTTTTATTACTACTTTGATACTGATAAGTATCAAACTGCATTACTTTAAGTGATTTGTAGAACATTCAGCTATTTTGTGAACAGATGATGGACTGTAATTTTATCATGATATATGATTCAAGCAAAATCACTTCCACCTACCTAGATTTTATAGCACTGAGAAGAATAAACCATTTTCCCTTTCCTTGGCTTCTTCCTAGGTTTACTGTTACTCTTCTCTATAGAATATCTTAAAGAAAGCACTAAAAGAAGATACTACAGAAGTATACTCAAGTTACTCCATTTATTTCTCATATAGTTTTAGAAGTCTTAAGTGAGGAGTGTTACCAAGAGGACCAAAAAAATAATAAACTGATTTAAAAAAAAAAAAAATAGAAAACTGATCTTCATGGCACCTCACCATTAACTCTGTCCTTGGAATCCACGCTAAGTGGTCCCCAAATCTGAGTCTGGGAATCCCTTGGTCTTCAGTAACTAACCTCTATGGAAGGCATCAAAGCCTCAATAGGAATAAAACTATACAAAGGTTTCCAGTGCACATGTTCTTATATAAGAAAACTACAGAAATAAAACCAGTTTCCAAAAACCAAAGGACCCCATCACATAGTCACAGTCACATCAGTTTTGTTGCTAGACCTTTAAGTGGTTTATCAGTAAATGTCAACTCCTAATAAAACTCCTTGGAATAAAAAATAATCACTAAGAACTGGTACTTTTATGCAGTAATTAACAGGGAAAATTAAGCTCTAAACCTAATAAAAATCTAATAATAGAAGCAACATCACATATTTGTCACTCTCTTTAAACATTTCCCCCCACTATAGATCTGCAGAGGGCTTCAAAAATGCAGTCCCCTCACATGAGTTTGATTAACAGGGAGCCAAAGTAACTTACTTTGCTACTTTAATACAAAATCAAGGAATGATGAAGAGGAAAGTTTAATTCAAATAGAAAACTTGTCATTTTTGTTATATATTTACAAGAATAATTAAACTAGGCATGAAAACTGTCTAGTGTTTTTGTTCATGAATCATTCATATTTTAAAGCTTTGAAATTTTTACTTTCATCAGGAAGCAGAATATTACTACTTTGATACTGATAAGATCAGATACATGTTCAAGCTTAATCTGTTGTTTAAGAAACAGTGTATGAGTTCCATAAAAGAACGAATATCTCTACCATACCAAGAATACAGAACATTTTCATACAAAAGGTAGTAACAGTACTTTGTTTCCAGCAATGGTTCTCAACTGAGGATGATTCTGGCCCCTCACAGAATTGATATGTGGCAATTCCTAAGATGCTTTGCAGCTGTCACCACTGGGGCTACTGGTATCTCACTGACAGAGGTCAGGAAGGCTTCTAACCATCCTACAACGCACAGGGAAGCCTCCATAACAAAACATTATCTGGCCCAAAATGTTAGTAGTGAGAGATTGAGAAATCCCTATTTATGAGTTCATTTTATCCACCAGGAACTTCCCTGGTAGTCCAGTGGTTAAGGGTCTGCCTTGCAATGGAAGGGACATGGGTTTGATTCCTGGTCAGGGAACTAAGATCCTGCATGCCACTGGGGAGCGCCACAAACAAAGAGCCTGCAGAGAGCCTGCACACTGCAATAAAAGATCACACGACTCAACTAAGACTCAAAGAAGCCAAATAAATATACTTGAGCTTCCCAAGTGGCGCTAGTGGTAAAGAAACTGCCTGCCAGTGCCGGAGACCTAAGAGATGTGGGTTCAGTCCCATGGCTGGGAAGATTCCCTGGAGGGCATAGCAACCTACACCAGTATTCTTGCCTGAAGAATCCCATGGACAGAGCGGCCTGGTGGGCTAGTCCGTAGGGTCGCAAAGAGTTGGACAAAATTGAAGCGACCTAGTACACAGAAATTTACTAAGAAGGAAGGGTGGGAATCAGAAACATAAAAACCTTAGGAAAATTCAATCAAGATAATTTATGTCTTTTTGGGAAACAAGACTATTTTCAACACAGATACAATGGAAGAGAAACACAGGAAATATATCAGTAACATGGAACTGTTCTACAATTTTTATCTCCTCCCTCAATTTTTGCTTTGTCTTCAAGTTCTATCTTGAATTTCCCAACTAGATCCACAAATATGCAAATGTAGGTGCAAAACATCATTCCAGAACTTTCAGGATTATTTCCACCGTTACCTACCTTATTCCATTTAACTGAATAACGAACTGTTGATACAAAACTCTATGGTCTGCATCTAATAGCTAACATATATTTTTAATAGCAGTGCTTTTAAATGTGGTGGGTTGCAAATAAATTTTTTTAATGAAATCAATGGAGAATATCAGTTTTCAATCATATATGTCATTGTTTAGTTGCTAAGTCATGTCTGAATCTTTGCAACCCCATGGACTATAGCCTGCCTGGATCCTCTGTCCATGGGATTTCCCAAGCAAGAATACTGGAGTGGGTTGCCATTTCCTTTTCAAATGGATCTTCCTGATCCAGGCATTGAACCCATATTTCCTGCTTTGCAGGTTGATTCTTTAATACTGAGCCACCTGAAAAGCCCCTATCATATGGCATACTGTTTATTAAATTCCTATTTATCTTTCACAGCTATGCCAAATATATTTCTCATTATGGCTCACACACAAAAGTTTCACTGCTATTGGATGTTTAACATAGTGGCTATTTTTTTAAAAAAGGATACTATTGCTGCTCCAACACACTGAGCTGATAACATGTGGTGCGGTGTGTGGGTTGAATTTATCCACCAGTGTCATAGATGAAGCATCCCATATTTTAACATCATCTCCCGATGAAGCAAATCTGAGGTTTTCCTGCATGACTGCACCTACAAATTGTTTAAAACAACATGCTTTAAAAACAATTAAGAATAGGCTTAAAACAAACAAACAAAAAGAGAGTTAAAATGAGGCATCTTATCCAAAACAAGTGGATCCACACTTTCATTTGTGTCCCAGAGACTGCGCTTACCACAAAGATGAGTCACTGGATGGATCTTCCTAAAACGTAAACTGGATCATAGTCTTAGTTGACCTTCCCAATGGCTCTCCACAGCAATTACAATGAAATGCAGCCTGCTTAGTGTGGAGTGTTTCATAAACTGGCCTGATGTAACTTTCCTTTCTTCCCTGGGGCCACCAAACACACTGGCCTTCTTTCTCACCTCTAAGTGTTTCTGTTACCTCGTCTGCCGGAAATGACCTTTCCCAGTTTCCCATGGTCATCTCCTTCACATCATCCCAGTCTCAGCTTCCTCAGAAGGGCCTTCCCTGACCACCATGGCTTAATCCATTGTTCTGTACCCCATTTTCCTGTTCCATTTTTTCATGGCCCTTCCTGCCATCTGCAATTCTTATTCTCATAACATCTGTGGCCCTTGACTTGAGGAAAACAAAGATCTCTCGAGGACAGGAATTTTTGTCTTGTTAATTACTGGTCTTCAAACATTCCTGGCACACAGTTGTTATTCAACAAATAACTGTTGGATAGGTAACTTCCCCATCTTGAAAAAAAAAAAAAAGATATGATAAACTGTAGCACTCCTGCAGGTTAGAATCCCACCACTGCAGGTCTTCCAAATAACTCTAAAATTAGCAAACACGACCTGAGAAGATGTCACTAAGTTCCTGTATCAACACCTGATCCACAATGCCTTCGCTTGTATTATTTATGCACAGTACACAGTTCGAATGCATAATTCTTACCAAGTGATTTCACAAACCAAGGCAGTCTAGAAGACAAAACACACACAGTAATGCATGATGGGTAAGGAAAAAAATGGTCAAAAACAGCTTGGGAGAAAGGGGAAGGGAAGGGAAGGGTCTAAAAATATACCTTCACATCTTCCTGGTGTGGACAGTGTCAAGATTGTGGCAGAGCATAGGTGATGTCACAGGTTCCCAAGTCATCAACAAAACATCACATTTGTAAGTATATCTCAGAGGACAACTTAGAGACATAATAAAATACAGGGGTCTTTCAACTCTCAAGAGGCAGAAAATGTGTTTATAATGAGGCTGAAATTTGGTTAACTAGAAAAGTCACTTACGTGATTCACTCTGCTTCATTCAGCAGATAAACACAGTTCTGCTAAGAGCCCTTCTTAGTCATCTGTTGAAATGTAGACACAGTGTTTGGATTTGGTGCCTTCACATGTTATAACCTATGCCCTTCGGATTCCTTCTCAACAACAATGAAATGCTGGAAAAGCATCTGAAAACCCAGGAAACCACACTGAAAGATGTCTTTACTGTAATCTTAGACCACACCTGTTGAGCGGTGTGATGTAGCGGAAAGATCACTTTAGTCCTGGCTCAGATGACCTGCCCCAGAGTTAGGTGACAGTCACTTTGGCCGAGTCACTCAATGTCTGTTTGCTCCTCTCAAAGGAGAGCGGGGAAAGGCCCATCGACCAGTGTTCTGAGAGCTGAGCACACTTAAGGGCGCGGCATATGAGCCTCAGAAAGAGGCTCCCATCAAAAGAGAGCTGTCAGGACACACGGCCGTAACACCATCAGCCTCGCGGCTACAAGAAACAACTCACTACACTTAGCTTAAGCAAAAGCTCTCCAACTTTCTTTCGCCCAAAATGCATTTTACTCGCAGGAGTCTTGCTCAACTGGAGCTACCTTGTTAAATGCATTCGAGCGCCTGCTAAACGAGTCGAATTTGAGAGGTTTACAAAAAGGTAACGGGACTGCTGGCAAGCGGAAAACTTTCCGGAGTCGGTGCAGCCCCCGGAGCCGCCTCCGACTTGCCCCAGTCGACCCGGGCCACCTCTCAGGCCCGACCGGAGGCCGCCGCAGGCGGAGGTGCGCGACCCCGGCCCGCGGCTCCCGGGCTCTTCCGCGCCAACCCGGCCGCCGCGCCCCTGCCCGACCCGCTGGGTCGCGGGGAGCCCAGGGACCTCCGACCCGCCCCCTGGGGTGGTCGGAGGGCGGGTGGGGAACCAGGAGTGGGCAAGTACACGGCGGGCGGCGGGCCCTACCCCGGAACCTCCGGAACCTCACCTCTCAGCTGCCGTACACCGGGGGCCTCAGCGCGGCCCGCTCCGGCGCTGGGCTTCCGGCTCCCGCCTGAACTGTTAAACTTCGGCGGCCGGAAGTCCCGCCTCTGAGTGGCGTCAGCAGGAGAGGCGCTTCCCCAAGGAGGGGCTCAAGTTGACAGGGCCGGGCCAGGGACAGTGCTGGGCCTGGGTTCGAGTCCTGATCCAAGCGCCTGTGAGGGAAGGGCGGGAACTGAGGGGCTGGGCGGCTCCTCTCTGCGCCAGGGAGGCGCTGGTGCCGCTGGCTGCTTCCCTTTTGTCATCCATTTGTTCGCTGACTGCCTCTTGCATGCCAGGCACTTGGCTAGACTGGGTTTACAGTGCTGAGTTTAGCCTGGGAATACAGGGGTTCGGTCAGCGCCTCTGCTCTCTAGCCAGTTGGAGCTACAATCCAGTATAAGGGGCAGACGATCATAAATAATTACATACTTAAACGAAAGGCGGAAACTCTTGAGAGTTGCCTCAGAGAAAAGGTCTAAAATGTATGAAAGGGAAATGAACATGGATGTGAGTTTGGGAAAGGCTTCCCGGAGGAGGAAACCGTGGAAAGCCAAGAATACCTGATGCAATTTACAAACCAGGAGACACGATGAGAAAAGCTAAGAAATAATGGAAAGCATAAGTGTCTTGAGTTATCAGACTTCAAAACCTGTGGGTTTTGTTTTTTTTTTTTTTTTTCCAAATCACGCTGTGGGGTCAGGAACATTCCCATCTAGTTGGGAATTTTTTGGAAGGAGATGCTTCTCAGAGTGGAAAAAGGAGTAGGTGAATTGAGCTTTCATATGCTCCTTATACCAGGGCCCTTTTATTTTTTAAAGCTCTACTGACAATTTTTGCTGAGAGTCCTTATAAAATAAAATATAGGGCATTTCTTCTACAAACTGTTATTATTCCTTCAGCACAGGTACATACTTGGATTGTGTTTCTGAACTAGGTACATAAGCCCTGGTTATTTGCACCAATATTGCAAATAACTGGAAAACTAATAAGTGTGGAGGAAACACTTTTTCAGAGCAGAAATTGAAGTCCTAAAAAAGCTGTAAAGATTGATAGGGAGTCTCAAAACGAGAAAGATAGGGAGCAGCAACTGCCTTAATTGTAGTGTACAGTTCTTGAGGTTATTAAATCAATTTTGAAAGGGATGGGAGCCAAAAAGTTGGGAGATAAAACAGGGTAAGAGTAGGGACAGGAAGGATAAGGGCAAATAGAAGAAAGAAAAGACAGTTAAATCTCTGAAAATGAAGACAGACAGGAAAGTGAAGATTAGAATATATGAAACTATATGATACATTAATATATAACATATTGATACAATGACATATATAATAATATTTATGGAGACACACTTTGCTAAGCTCTATATGTCTGTATATGCATAAAGTATATATATATGTGTGCGTTATATAGTATAGTGTGTATAAAGTATATATATATGTGTGTGTGTATGTGTTATTATAGACTTAAGGCAGGAGGTGAAAGGGACAACAGAGGATGAGATGGTTGGATGGCATCACCAACTCGATGGGCGTGAGTCTGAGCAAGCTCCGGGAGTTGGTGATGGACAGGGAAGCCTGGCGTGCTGCAGTCCATGCCATGGCAAAGAGTTAGACACGGCTGAGCAACTGAACTACTGAAACTCTTACCATGATGCTCTTTATAATATACAAATCTGATCATATGACTACTCTACTTAAAACCTTTAGAATAAAGTCTAAATTCCTTTGCAGGTGGTGCTAGTGGTAAAATGTCCACCTGCCAGTGCAGGTGATGAAAGAGATTCGGTTCAATCCCTGGTTCAGGAAGATCCCCTCCAGGAGGAAATGGCAACCCACTCCAGTATTCTTGCCTGGAAAATCCCTTGGACAGAGGAGCCTGGTGGGCTACAGGCCATCAGGTCGCAAAGAGTCGGACATGACCAAGCGACTGAGCACTAGGCCCTTCACTGCCGCATGCTGTTGTTTGTAGCTCCTCTCTGACTATCTGTTCAGCCTTACTGATCATATATGCTATGCATGACTTGTCCAGCCTTTGCCTTGGAGAGGGCATGTTAAAACACGTCCCTCTGCCTCTTTCCAATTTGATCAAGTGGCAAAGACTGAGAAGCTGTCCTCCCCTGCTGGCTTCTACCATGGCATGCTGGGCCTACCCTCATGGACTATAAATCATGTGTTCGTCTACTCATTGACCCCCTGGACTAGATTCAAACCTCACAGTGCCTGCATAGGAAAAATATTTCTTTGTGTTCCCAGTTCCTAGCATGATGCCTGACACAAAGGAGTTGTTTAATAAATGTTTGATGAATGAACGAATGAATGCATAAATCTGTTTTTCAGAACGCTGTTTTTAAATTTTACCAGTAAAGTGGAAAATGGACTGCTAGTAGGGAGTCTGAGAGCATGCCGACTAGTTAAGAGCTAATTGACATATTCCAGACAAGATGAAGAAGACCTGGACTCAGGCAGAAGCAATGGGAATGGAAATAAGGAGTCAGAATCAAGAGACTTTTGTTCCAAAAAACAAAAGATATTTTATGAGCAAATGCAATTGATTGAACGCTGTGTACTTTCTGAAGGATGGCTCCAGTGTTTTAAATTTAGACAAAAAGCTGGAAAGCCAGCCATACCCTGTGAGAAGCAATCAATCAACAAACTTCATGAAAGTGAGAAGAGGTGACTGAAGTCGACAAAGAGGTTAGCAAGGCACACAGAGTCTCTGATACAGAAATAAAAGAGAGTGTTTTAACTGCCGAAGAATGAAGAGACTGACAAGGAGAGTGAGGATGTTAGTGCAGAGAATGTAATAACTGGAAAAGTTTGCTTCAGCCCTTAATGTAGTAATAAAATTTGCAGACAGCTTACAATACCACACTAACTGTGAAGATATACATTATACAAGCTGCCTTCCATTTTGATGAGGGGGTATAAAAAATAAGCAAACATATTTCTGGGATTTATTGGGCGAAAATAACTAACTTCATGTCATAGGATCAGGGCAGCCTCATCCCAGTTAACACTTGACATCTCCAGAGCCATAACATGAAGGCAGCACCTACGACATCCCTAAACAGAAAGGAGTTGCTATAGTATCTGTGCTACTAGTCCAAGTGTGGAGAAGGGAGACGAATGGATATTTCTTAGGCACCTGCTGTGTGCAGGACACCATGGTTTATCAGCTCTATTTTTTTTAAATTAACCTAAGTTGTTAAGCTGTCATAACTGACTTAGGGAAATTCTTCTTGAGCTTTTTGTGAAAAAAAATGAAAATGTGTAATTGTATTTTTTTCTGAATAGGTAATGAATACATATTGTAAAGACATTGGCTAATGAGTGCAAAGAGGTGGAGTTAAAAATAAATCTTCCTCTACCCCTGATACTGAGCCGCAATTACCTTCCTTTAGGACAGTTGTTGTTCAGCTGCTAAGTGGTGTCCAACTCTGTGACCCCGTGGACTGCAGAATGCCAGGCTTCTCTGTGTTTCACTGTCTCTCAGAGGTTGCTCAGATTCGTGTGCATTGAGTTGGTGATGCCATCCAACCAGCTCATCCTCTGTTACCCCCTTCTCCTCCTGTCCTCAATCTCTCCCAGCACCAGGGTCTTTTCCGGTGAGTTGACTCTTTACATCAGGTGGCCAGAGTATTGGAGCTTCAGCTTCAGCATCAGTCCTTCCAAAGAATATTCAGGACTAATTTCCGTTTGGACTGACTGGTTTGGTCTCCTTGCTGTCCAATCAAGGGACTCTCTAAAGTCTTCTCCAGCACCACAATTTGAAAGCATCAATTCTTTGGTGCTTAGCCTCCTTATGGTCCAACTCTCACATCCATACATGACTAGTGGAAAAACCATAGCCTTGACTACTGACAAAAACCACTTGGATCTTTGTCAGCAAAGTGATATCTTTGCTTTTTAATATGCTGTCTAGCTTTATCATAGGTTTTCTTCCAAGGAGTAAGCGTCTTCTAATTTCTTGGCTGCAGTTAATTTTGGAGCAATTTTGGAGCCCCCCAAAATAAAATCTGTCACTGTTTCCACTTTTTCCCCATCTATTTGCCATGAAGTAATAGGACCTGATGCTGTGATCTTCGTTTCTGAGTGCTGAGTTTTAAGCCAGCTTTTTCACTCTCCTCTTTTACAATCAAAAGGCTCTTTAGTTCCTCTTCACTCTCTGCCGTTAGAGTGGTATCATCTGCATATCTGAGATTGTTGATTTTCTCCTGGCAATCTTGATTCCAGCGTGTGATTCATCCAGCCTAGTATTTTGTATGCTATACCCTGCATATAAGTTAAATAAACAGGGTGACAATATACAGTCTTGACATACTCCTTTCCCAATTTTGACCCAGTCTGTTGTTCCATGTCCAGTTCTAACTGTTGCTACTTTCAGGCTTGCTATATGCAGGCCTCTCAGGTTGCTTTAGGACAATAACTAGAAATAATTTCTTGTGTACCCTTCCAGGAATATTCTATGCATATGTCCAATTTTATATAATTTATTCCAAATTTCTTCAATGTACACTGAACACAAACATTAAATTCCTATATCTGTTTTGTGCTTTATTTTTTAACTTTATATTGGAGAGTTACCCATCTTAGTACTTATTAGTCTCATTCCTTTCCCTAGTCACATGATATTCCACTCTGTGGATATACCATATTTTATTTAGTGAAATGTCTGTTAGTGAATACTAAAGATGTTTCCAGATATTCTTTATGCATACATAGTTTCTCATACATGCAAGTAGAACCATTTATGTTATCACTATTCATAAGTGAGCAACATACAAAATTTCAAATGTGCTAGTAGTTAAAACAGACATTAAAAACTGTTCTTATTAATATATTATATTTAATGCACTACTGTCATTTCAACATATGGTTGTTGTTTTTCAGTCTCTCAGTCATGTCCAACTCTTTGCAACCCCGTAGACTGCAGAATGTCAGACTCTTCTGTCCTCCACTCTCTCCCGGTGTTCACTCAAATTTATGTCCATTAAGTCAGGGATTCTCTCTAACCATCTCATCCTCTGCCACCCGCTCCTCCTTTTGCCTTCAATCTTTCCCAGCATCAGGGTCTTTTCCAATGAGCTGACTCATCGCATCAGGTGGCCAAAGTATTGGATTTTCAGCTTCAGCATCAGTCCTTCCAGTGAATATTCAGGATTGATTTCCTTTAGGATTGACCGGTTTGATCTCCTTGCAGTCTAAGGGACTCTCAAGATCCTTCTCCAGCACCACAGTTCTAAAGCATCAGCTTTTGGTGCTCAGCCTTCTTATGGTCCAACTTTCACATCTTTACATGACTACTAGGAAAACCATAGCTTTGACTATACGGACCTTTGTAAGTCATTATAAAAAGTTAATAATGAGATATTTTACATTCTTTGTACTAAGTCTTTGGAATTCAGTGTGTATTTTATACGTAATGTACATCTCAATTCAGATGAGCCACCTTTCGAGTGCTCAGTAATGAGATGTTGCCACAGGGTACTGTATTGGACAGCATAGATATATACACCCTGGAAATGGAATTGCTCAGAAGAGTATGTGCATAAATTTTATGGTCATTGCCAAATTGTCTTTCAAAGAATTTGTGTCTGTGTACGTTCCCCTCAGGTGAGAAACAGTGTGTATATCACTGAGTTTTAATTTGTATTTGCTTTATTACACATGAGGTTGAGCATCTTTTTACAAGTTTAAAAGCTATTTATATTTCCTTTTCTGTGGGTTATTTTTGAGACCTATGTCTGTATTTTTTTCTACCGGATTGGTCTTTTTCCTTATTGATGTATGAATTAAAACAATCCCTTTCTGTGTCATAAATGTTGCAAACAGTTTACCCTCTTTGGCTTTGGTTATGGTATTTTTTTGCCACATAAAAATATTTACATTTTATGCAATCAAAATATCAGTATTTACAGTTTCTGAATTTTCTCATGCTTATGGAAGTCTTCTTCTCTCTAAGATTCTTTTCAAAACCTTTTCCATGACCTCTTCTAATACAACAAATTTATGAAACTAGTGTCTTTATTTCCATTTTACAAAGGAGAGGATGGATGCTTAGAGAAATGTTTATAATAGATTGTGTAAAGATACCCATTTAATAAACAACAAAGTTAGGGTTAAAATCTATCTGTCTCTAAAGGACATGACTGAAGTGACTTAGCAGCAGCAGCTGTCTCTAAAGGCTATGCTTACTCTTTTGATTAGACTGTAAAGATCAATATAATCTGTGTTAGATGTCTTACTATTGTCCACTTCTTTTAAATTCTAGTGCTATATTAAATATATCATTATTATCAATAACTAGTACATCACAATGATCTAATACCAGATACCCACAAAATTCCAGATACATAGAAACTAGCAGTTTAGACATTCCCATGGTGTGAGAATGACTTGTCAATCTTTGGTGAAAGAAATCAAGAATAATCAACTGGAGGGCAGGACTTGGGGAGAAGAGCACGTGTGGATACGGGATCTGATCCTTGTCACAAGGGTGAAATAGAAACTGGTCATGGATAGAAAACCACAAATTAAGAATTCATACAGATTTAACAAAAAATATTCAAGAGTTCAGTTTGGGAGTGCTGAAAGGGAGAACAAATAACAAACTTCAGTGAGACTACAAATAGTCTTTTGACTTTCAGACCAAAGAGCTTCGATATTTTCAAATCAGTATTTCAAGTCATTGATAGATTTCGAAAAAGGTAGTGATATTACTGGAGGGAGGCACTTTAACCTCCGAGCCACCAGGGAATCCCTCAGAAAGATTAGTCTGGATGAATGTGTAACAGCTACTGGAGGAGGGAGAGAGAGAAGGAGAAAGACGAGAGGAGGTCATTAGGGTCTTGGAGAGAAAAATCAATCTATCTCATTATTGGATTACATGATTGTGCTGTATGCCTCTAACCTGCCCTTTTCACCAGATTTTATTCCAAATGACAAATTAGGTTTTTTCAAAATTCGAATTAGCCCTTAAAAGACATGGATTTTTACCCCTTCAAACCAGAGGCAAATTCAAAAGAGAACTTTCAAAACTGTCTTCTGCAGTAACATCACTGCTAAGACAAATGTACAGACTCCCAAAGGGAACACCTTGACAAACTTTCTAGTGTTTTTATTTATTTATTTTTAAATCCTATAACCTTATAATCTTCTCTCATGCCAAAACTTCAATTACCATAAAGGAGTGAAAAGCCTGCCTCTCTTTTAGGGAAGAGATGTGTGACTTTTAGGGAATACATATATCTTAATCCATATGTTCAGTTAATAGGCAAGCATTTTCAAAATGAAGCACAGTCTATGAGAATGTGCCTTAGTTTTTGAATCAATATCTGTGACAGCTGAGTCGAAAAAGCTGACTGGGTTTCAACTGCAAACTGGCTTCCACCAGCATCAATCAACAGATTGTAGACATCTGTTGTTTTTAGTTACCCTCCATTCCTACCCTAGATTCTGAGAACAGCATATTTTCCTCCTCTTTCTTTTGGATCTATTCCTCCTTCCTCAAATCATGTGATTTTGGTGGAGTCACCATTCCCAGTATCTGCCCCTTGCCTTAAGGGTAGGCTCATGATCCTGGCTGTCTTGACCAATCAGAGTTCTTTCTAGCAAGTTGTATACTCTGAAATGGAAAAAGAGACATTTCCACTTTCCTCTGGATTTACAGGGCTGAGAAAATACAAGCCCAGAGCCACCTATGGTTTGTCCTCCTCCATGGACAAGATGTTTGTGCACAGTAGAAGAGAGTGAGACCAAACTGAGAAGGACAGAGCTGTAACAGTATGGTAGACTTGTAATGGGTTATGGTAGAGATAGGAAGAAAATGGTATTAATATTAATTAAGACTCTGGATCCTCCCTTCTTCCCATTAACATGAACCAATAAATTCCTTAAGCTGATTTGAGGTTCTAGTGCTTGTGATCAAAGAGTCTCAATTACTGTTCTCACACATTAGTTCCAATATATCCACTCTGACTTCACAGTCTTTACCTCATTCAGTCTCTTTGAAGTACATATCTTCATTAGCCCTGTTCTCTTTTTCCCCAGCTTTTATCCCACCTCTTTAGTCCCTACATCACGGTCTCTTTCTTTGCCCTCTGGATTTTCATGCTATGCCTTTCTTCCTGTGAAACAGCATTATGACTCATGGCTTCAAACACCATTTGTACTCTGTTCACTATATATTGGGCTTCCCTGGTGGCTCAGAGGTTAAAGCATCTGCCTGCAATGTGGGAGACCTGGGTTTGATCCCTGGGTTGGGAAGATCCCCTGGAGAATGAAATGGCAACCCACTCCAGCATTCTTGCCTGGTGAATCCCATAGACGGAGGAGCCTGGTGGGCTACAGTCCATGGGGTTGCAAAGAGTCAGACACGACTGAGCGACTTCACTTCACTTCACTGTATATCAGATATCCCATGAACATCTAAAACCCAAAGGGGCTGAAGAAACCCGGTTGTTGTTGACACCAAATCTGCTCCTCTTCCTGCTATGTTTTGCATCTCAACCAGTTAATTCATCACCCATCCAAAAGGCCAAACCATGTCCCCAAGAATCATTGTTAGAATCACCCTCCCCTATCTTCTCTCTCCCTCCACATTCTATCAATCATGGGATCATATAGATTTCACTTTCTGTGTATCCTTCAAATTAGTGGCTACTTTTTACCTTAACAATCCTGCTCTGTGTTTAGTTGTTCGGTCGTGTCTGACTCTTTGCAATCGCATGGGCTGTAGCCCACCTGGCTCCTCTGTCCATGGGGATTCTCCAGGGTTGCCATGCCCTCCTCCAGGGGATCTTCCCAACCCAGGGACTGAGCCCAGGTCTGCACTGCAGGTGGATTCTTTACCAGCTGAGCTACCAGGGAGTCCTAACAATCCCCTACTTTAGTCTGGGATATCAGTGCTGTGGGAGATATCAACAACCTCAGACATGCAGATGAAACCACCACAATAGCAGAAAGGTGAAGAGGAATAAAGAGCTTCTTGATGAGGGTGAAAGAGGAGAGTGAAAAAGTTGGCTTAAAACTCAACATTCAAAAAAACTAAGATTACGCCATTCGGTCCCATTACTTCATGGCAAATAGTTGTGGAAACAGTGACAGATTTTATTTTCTTGGACTCCAAAATCACTGCAGATGGTTGACTGCAGCCATGAAATTAAAAGACACTTGCTCCTTTGAAGGAAAGCTATGACAAACCTAGACAGCATATTATGAAGGCGAGGCATCACTTTGGAGACAAAGCTCCATAGGGTCAAAGCTATGGTTTTTTCAGTACTCATGTACAGATGTGAGAGGGGGACCATAAAGAAGGCTGAGAAATGAAGAATGGGCGCTTTGAAAATGTGGTGCTGGAGAAGACTCTTGAGAGTCTTCTTGGACAGCAAGGAGATCAAACCAGTCCATCCTAAAGGAAATCAACCCTGAATAGTCATTGGAAGGACTGATTGTGAAGCTGAAGCTCTAATATTTTGGCCCCCAGATGCAAAGAGCCCTCTCATCAGAAAAGACCCTGATGCTGGGAAGGACTGAAGGAAAGGAATAAGGGGATAGCAAAGGATGAGACAGTTAGATAGCATTACCAATTTAATGGACATAAATTCGAGCAAACTCCAGGAAATGGCTGAGGACAGAGGAGCCTGGCATACTGCCGGAGCACATTCCTACAAGGTAAATAGGACTGTTTCCCTCTTCTTCTGAACGTGCTCAGGGAGTGACACCCAGAGCTTTCAGGATGAAGTTTTAACTCAGTTCACTACACACAGCCATTTGTCAGTCACCTAATATTTAACAAATACTTATCATGTCCCAGGTGCTATGGTAAATGCTATAATTGCAGAAAACAAAAATAAGATTTCTCCTTAAAAGAGCTATTTGTTTTGCTTATGTTTTGCAAATAAGCTTAAAGTTCTTTGGAGAAATCCACTAAAAAATGTGATGGAAGTTTACAATACACATGCTGTGATTCATGTTTTCTTTACTCTTTTTTAATTCCATGAGGAAACTTCAAATACCTGATCCAAGAGACCCAAACCTGTGTTGTTTGCTGACTATAGACCCACTCTTACTTCTGGAAAAGATCAAAGGAAGATTAAAGGAAGATTCAACCCAAAGAGTGACTTTTTGCATTTCTTATAGCTAAGGATAGATATTAGCACTCAAGGAAGCTTGAACACCACAGCTCTGAACTCCTACATTTCGATGGAAAGTGCTTTGTCTGATAAGACCCAAACCTGTGTTGTTTGCTGACTATAGACCCACTCTTACTTCTGGAAAAGATCAAAGGAAGATTAAAGGAAGATTCAACCCAAAGAGTGACTTTTTGCATTTCTTATAGCTAAGGATAGATATTAGCACTCAAGGAAGCTTGAACACCACAGCTCTGAACTCCTACATTTCGATGGAAAGTGCTTTGTCTGATTGTACCCCTGTAAGGTTCACCTTTGGGTCAGATATCTGTCCTATGCTTTCTAAACACAAAATAAAAGACACTCTGTATCACTAGGTTTCTAAAAACACGCCACAGGCTTTGATGCTGCATCATGGGGTTGTACTATCTAATTGGTTCCATGCCTGCTTGCCATCTACTCCTACAACAGAGGATACATTAGGTTTGCTTTATGTGTACAGCTTGACTTTGAATAAGAACAGCTGCTCTCATTTTAAACTAAAGAAAAAAACTAGGAATCATATCAGAGAGAACAATCCTTCACCTGGTGACCTAATGGATTTTTTTTTTCCTTGAAATTTCCATAAGTCCAGACTCATCTTTTGGAAAGAAAAAATGCTTCCTGGCTGTTAGTTTGACAACTGGAAATTTTTACTCTGGTTCACCTGGACTTTCATCACTGATTTCAGCTTATGAGGAGGAGGGAGTTGTCTCAGAAAAACTGTTTTTAAAGACTGACTAATAACGGTCTGAGGGTGACTCATGATGCAGGAAGGTATGCACCAAGCAGATGATTGGGAAAAAAAAAAAAAAAAGTTGCTTTGATATGTTTTCTTCCCCTTCCTGAAGTATTGACCAGAAAAGGGCTTCTTGGGTACTAGTAAAATTCTATTTCTTTATCTACATTCTGGTTACTAAGTTCATTTTGAAAAAATTCATTGAGTTATATATTTAAGATTTGTGCAATTTTCTGTACATATGTTAAATGCAAGGAGATCAAACCAGTCAGTTCTAAAGGAAATCAGTCCTGAACATTCATTCACTGGAAGGACAGATGCTGAAGCCGATGCGAAGAGCTGACTCATTGGAAAAGATCCTGATGCTGGGGAAGTTTGAAGGCAGGAGGAGAAAGGGACAACAGGGGATGAGGTGGTTGGGTGGCATCATGACTCAATGGGCATGAGTTTGAGTGGGCTCCAGGAGTTGGTGATGGGCAGGGAAGCCTGGTGTGTTGCAGTCCATGGAGTCACAAAGAGTCAGACACAACTGAGCAACTGAAATGAACTGAACTGAACTCATGTTAAATGTCAGTAAAGAGTAAACAACAACCCAGTAATGTCCCTTCCCCACCTGGAAAATAGACATACATGCACGTCCCAGAAACACACGTGCTTCCTCTTCACACAAAAGGATCACTTTCTTAAGAGTGTCTCTTTTTCTATTAGACTATAACTTCTCTTTCTTTATTAGACTCTAAGTTCCTTGAGAGTAGGCCAAATGTTTTATTTAGTTTGCATTCTATGGGAGCTAGTATAGAGAGGCTACTAGGTAAATATAAACATATACTGCAGGAATGAATAAATAACAAAACTAAAGAAATTCAGAACAGATGTTAATGTCTCAGAATAAGAATACAATGAATTAGTATTCTTTACATTGTAAAAGACAATTGTGGGAGAACCCCCTGGCAGTTCAGTGCCAGGAAATTAGGCACAGAGTGGTTAGGACTCTGTGCTCCTGCAAGGGGTGTAGGTTCAATCCCTGGTCGGGAAACTAAGATCCCTCAAGCCAATTATGTTCATGATTATCTTAGACATTGGTCAGGTTCTACAAAGCAGCTTGAATCTCATAATCCTGGTAAGTATTATATACAATGTTTAACCAAACCCATCTATTCCTCAGTTCCTCAATCTTACCAGATAAAGTCAGGAAGAATAAAGTTTCTTACTTAGTGACTAACGTTCAAGAGTGTTGTAGCTGCAGGGCTGTAGGGCAAGATGGATAGGCTTAGAGTTGGAGTGAGGGGTACAGTGCACAGCACTGCCTCCATCCCCCATGCTGCTGCTGCTGCTGCTGCTGCTTCTAAGTCGCTTCAGTCGTGTCTGACTCTGTGCGACCCCACAGACAGCAGCCCACCAGGCTCCCCCATCCCTGGGATTCTCCAGGCAAGAACACTGGAGTGGGTTGCCATTTCCTTCTCCAATGCGTAAAAGTGAAGTCGCTCAGTCACGTCCAACTCTTCGCAACCCCATGGACTGCAGCCCACCAGGCTCCTCCATCCATGGGATTTTCCAGGCAAGAGTACTGGAGTGGGGTGCCATTGCCTTCTCCAATTCCTCATGTTACAATACCTTAATTTATGTCATGAGAAGAGTCATTAGTATTAGAGGGATTGGACTAGTATTTTTTTAACCTTTATCTTGAAAAAAAAAAATCCAGGCTTAGAATATTGAAGAATTAATAGCATACAACAGGCAGACTGTTTTAATATATTTCTAACTAACGATCCTCATTATTGTTTTTATATTAGGTTTTTATTTTTGGCCACGCAGCTTGTAAGTTCTTAGCTCCCTGACTAGGGATTGAAGCCATGTCCCAGGAGTGAAAGTGCTGAGTCCTAACCACTGAACCACCAGGGAATTCCCATATTAGGGAATCAGGAAATTCCCATTATTACTTCAGAAAGGCTCTCTGAGGTAATGGATATCAAGGCCATAATTTGAGAAGCAGAGGTGGAATGGTAATATATTAACTTCGTGTTTCTGCGTGACAAATTTATCTAGAAAACAATGGTTTAACACAATAAATACTTATTATTTCTCATAGTTTCTGTGAGTCAAGAATTTGAGAACAGTTATGTTGGGCAAACTGAGGCTCAAAAAAGATTAGTTGACTAGCCTAAAGTTATTTAGCTAATAAGTAGCAAGGCTAGGATTCCAAACAGGTTTTCTGCCTCTTAATGACCAAGCATCACACTAGTGGTCAGGATACCAATTAGCAAGCTATTGCAATAGGAGAACCAAGAAGTAACTTGGGACAGTTGTAACTTACAGTCCAGGTACAGGTGGAAATATTTTGGCAGCCAATCACAGAACTGGGCTGAGAGCCAGGCAAGAGGGCCTCCCGCCCAGGGCATGGTGCTTTAGAAAAGTGTTCTCTGGCCGCTCCCCTGCCTGCGAGCAAGATCCGTAGGCCCAAGGGTGAAACAGGAGGGAAGGGGGCAGGGCAAAATCTTTAAAAGACTGGCACAGCCCAAAGCCCAAGGGTGAAACAGGAGGGAAGGGGGCAGGGCAAAACCTTTAAAAGACTGGCACAGCCCAAGGACACAACATAAACTGATCCAAATTAATTAGGTCCAAGATGGCGGATGGGTTGACTTCCATCATCAAGCTAAATGACCCACCCCAGCCACCATGACATTTCCATAAACGTCAAAAAGTGGGTAGTGGCCCAAACCTGAAAATCCCCACCTCTTCCCCCAGGTAGCTATAATACTCCTCCTACTCACTAGCCTATGAAATCGCCCATCCATATAAAAACTGACAACCCCGTACTTTGGTGCAGCTCTCCCCTTCTGAAATGGCCCCCACTCTGTCTGTTGAGTGTTTCTCTCCAAATAAATCCACTTCTTACCTATCACTTTGTCTCTCACTGAATTCTTCCTGCAATGACACATTAAGAACCTGAGCTTCAGCCTGGATGGGAATGGGGTTTGGGGGAGAATGGATACATGTTTGCGTATAACTGAGTTCCTTAGCTGTTCACCTGAAACTATCACTACATTGTTAATCAGCTATACCCCAATACAAAATGTTTTTGGTGTTTGAAAAAAAAAAGAAAAAGAGCCTGAGCTTCATTAAGTCCCGAGATCAGGTGTGTGATCTCAATTGAAAGAACATGGATTCAAGTCCTGGTCTGGGTTTGGCCTGGGATGGAGTCCTGGTGCATGGGTTCAAGTCCCACTCTGAGTTGTATGGTTTTAAGGGGACTGACCTGCTGAAGTCCACGCTTCCCCCTTTAACCTCAGGTGCACAGAACAATTCCCTGCCTAGACTGCCCTCAGCGAATATCCAGATCCTTTATGGAATTCTTTTCCAGGCTCTTTCAGTTTGGGCCAGAACTTGCTGTTTGTATACACAACACAGAGAAGTAGTCATGAGCGCCAAGTCGCCAAAGCTTTGGACAGAGGGTGGGGAGGGTAGAGGGGATCAGGCACACACATATGAGGCCTCACAGTGCTGCGTGGAGCCAGGTGTGAAGAGAAGGACAGACAGCAGCCCAGGGCATCTTACCCTGTCCAAAGTCCTGCACAGAACCTCAGGGAATCTGAGAATCCTACATCCAGATCTGGCCTTACAGGTCCTGACAGAAGTGTGTTTTCCAAGTTAGGATGCTGGAATACATTTTAGTCTTAAAAATTTACAGCTTGATTTGTATTCTTTATTTGTATTTATTTGTATTTTTTATTCTCTATTTGAATATATGCTTTATATGCCTCTAGTCATGCATGTGCTCTAAGTTGCTTCAGTCTTGCCCAGCTCTGTATGATCCTATGGACTGCCATCCTCCGGGCTCCTCTGTCCATGGGATTCTCCAGGCAAGAATACTGGAGTGGGTTGCCATTTCCTCCTACAAGAGATCTTCCTGATCCAGGGATTGAACCTGCATCTCTTATGTCTAACCTGCATTGGCAGGGGGGTTCTTTACCACTAGCATCACCTGGGAAGCCCGTGGCTCTATACCCCATTGATTGAATATGATCATACTGGAAATGTATTTTTCTGGCATTACTATTGGCCAGATAATCCCCAAATTCTCTGTGAACCCCTAGAAATGCTGGTTAAATGTAACAAATATTCCTTTAAGTAGTAAGATTTCTTATTCTAAGAAATCCCCAAAGAAGGAAAGGGAGACATGAAATCCAAGGTAAAGAGAGTATGAGCTGATCCTGCAATCTCCCTGGATGAAGTATTTGGTTTGCTTACCCTAAGGATGTGGATTTTAATGGGCTTCCCTGGTGGCTCAGAAGGTAAAGAATCCACCTTCAATGCGGGAGTGGCAAAGAGTCGGACATGACTGAAGTGACAAAGAATGCAAATAGATTTTAATAACTGTGAGGCCTGGAACTTCAGAGAATGGCAAGTTAGAACAAAGATTCTGGTATAAAAGCTGAGATTCTCAGAAAACTCTGTGGTTAGAAGAAAATGACTCCTCAAACAGTTCTGTATCCTAATGCCAAGAGTCTGTGAATGTTACCCATCACATTCAGACAGGAAAGAACCTGCCTGCAATGTAGGAGACATAGATTCAACCCCTGGGTGGGGAATATCCCCTGGAGTAGGAAATGGCAACCCACTCCAGCATTCTTGCCTGGAGAATTCCACAGACAGAGGAGCCTGGCAGGCTATGGTCCATGGGGCTGTCTAGAGTCAAACAGGACTGAGTGACTAACACTTTAAAATAACAAGATTATCCTGGGTTATCTGAGTGTTCCTAATGTTATTGCTGTTGAAAACTTGGCCTCTGTACACCAGTGCCCAATCAAATCCTGGAGACAGAGATTTGGGTGAAGTAGAAAAGGATAGCTTTATTGCTTTGCCAGGCAAAGGGAGACACAACAGGCTTCTGCTTCAAAACACTCTGTATCCACCCCTGAAAACTTGATGAGGGTTTTCATAACAGTTGTTCAAAGTTGGGGTCTCTGACAAGATTAGGGTGTGAATAGGGCTTGGATCCTTTGATCTCACCTGTTTTTAAAATAAAATTGTATTTATTTTTGGCTGCACTGGGTCTTCTCTGCTATACTCAGGCTTTCTCTAGTTGAGGTAGGCGGTTGTTGTTCAGTAGCTAAGTTGTGTCCTACTCTGCAATCCCACACTGCAGCATGCCAGGCTTCCCTCTCCTTCACTATCTCCCAGAGTGTGCTGAAACTCATGTCCGTGGAGTTGATGATGCCATCCAACCATCTCATCCTCTGTCACTCCCTTCTCCTCCTGCCCTCTATCTTTCCCAGCATCAGGGACGTTTTCAAGGAATGGGCTCTTCACATCAGGTGGCCAAAGAGCTGGAGCTTCAGCATCAGTCCTTCTAATGAACAGTCAAGGCTGGTGTGCGGGCCTCCCATTGTTATGGTTTCTCTTATTGCAGAGCACAGAGTCTAAGGTGCATGGGCTTCCGGAGTTTCGTCAAGGAGGCTCAGCAGCTGTGGCTCCCAGGCTCTAGAACACAGGCTCAGTAATGGTGGCACATGGGCTCAGTTGCTCCAGAGTCTTCCCGGATCAGGGATCAAACCCGAGTCTCCTGTATTGGCAGGCAGGTTCTTTACCCCTGAGCCACCAAGGAAGCCCCCTTAATCTCATCTAAGGTGGTCGGTCTCCTAATCTTGATGAAGTTCTCTGGTCCCTTTAATCTCGTGTCAGGTGATTTCTTGGCTATTCCTGCCTTTATTAGCAACTGTTCGAATTCACCCTTTGGAATCCATCAAAGGTTATAATGGCTGGAGTCTTCCTACAAGAAATGAGGGACAGAAAGACCTCTATGCTTGGGAGTCCCACAGGGCCCCATTCAGTTTTATTGTCAAAAGGTCCTTAAACGTGGAGGAGGAAGAACAAAGAGAAGGTCAGGGCCAGGTAACAGGAGGAAGTCTTACCCACCACTGTTGGTTTTGAAGATGGAAAGGGACCACCAGCCAAGGAATGTGAGCAGCCTCTAGAAGCAGGGAAAAACAAAGAATGGCTTCTCCCCTGAAGTCTCCAGAAAAAAAAAAACAGGCCTTCTGACACTTTGATTTTAGCCCAGTGATATACATCTTGGCCTTATGACCTATAAAACTATAGCAACAGTAGGAAATGAACATAGACTTCACTCTCCACAGGTAATGGACTAGAAAAAAGTGTGCTCATTAGCACAGGTAAAGAACAAGAAATCTTATCTAATTTCCTATATCTTTCAGTTAAAAAAAAAAAAATCTCCCCTGAGAATTTGTTGCCATGGCCCAGCTCTTCACTATTTGATCTGGGACTCTCAAACTGAGAAATTAACAACATAATTCCTCTCTCAGAGAGAGGTTCCTGGCAAAATCCCCTCTGGAAAAGCCCAAACTTAGCCCAAACCACGCAAGATTTGCACAAAATCTGAATTAGCAAACTGAAAGGTAAATTTTAAAGACATTATCCAGAAAGACACCTGGACAGAAAATATGACTCATTAAGAGAGAGGGTAGAATGAAAAGACCTAAAACATGTATATTAAAATAAGAGTTCACAAAGAAGAGAAGAGAGAGAAAACAGGGGGAAAGCAACATCTAGAAAACAGAAGTATATGTCTTAAAACCAAGGTGAAGTAGGTGCTAATGAAGAAAATGACATGATTATTGAGTACCAGTCTCTTGACTCTCTTTTCTGGCATGATTAAGGTAAATAGTACCACTACATATTAATAATTATTGTCACTGTTGCCTATACTGTATATCATAGATTTTTCCCTGTCAAAATATAATTTTCACAAACTAAAACACTATACTTATAGAAATATAAGATGAATACAGGACAGACTTTCTTTAATTCATTAATTAATGAGGGAAGCTATAAGATGCTGTCTTATTCAAAGAACATTGTTTACATGTTAGAGTAAGTTTGTTGTTCTCGTTCAGTCACTAAGTCATGTCCAACTCTTTGTGACACCCATCCCCAGCCCTGCCCAGACTGTAGGCTGCCAGACTCCTCTGTTCGTGGGATTTCCCAGGCAAGAATACTGGAGTGGGTTTCCATTTTCTCCTCCAGGGGATCATCCCCACCCACAGATGGGACCTGAGCCACCTGTGGCAGGTAGATTCTTTACTGCTGAACCACCTGGGAAGCTCTGTGTAATAGGCTACTTTCACTTTATCATAAAAATTAACATCAATACCACAACCCTAAGGAAGATTTGCAAAGATTAATACGCCTCTCCCTTGCCCACTTTCAATCTAGTATCCTTTCTGCAGCCACAGAGATCTGAACTGCAAATCTGATTGTTATTCCTGAGCTTCAAGTCCTTTGTCGCTGTCATAACTCCTTATTATGTGCCCTACAATAAGCTGTGACCAGGTGCCTCTCCAGCCAGTCCTCTCACAGCCCTGACCTGCACCTCCCAGGCTTGTTCTGCTCCAGGAAAATTGAACTTCTTTCAACTTCCGGAAAAGTCAACCTCCATTTTGCCTTTAGGTGTCCAAATATACTATTGTCTAAGTCTAGACTATTTTCCTCCACCTACAGCTGCTATTTCTTACTTGTATATATAGAGGATTAGTCTAAAACTTGTCTTAGCCCAGGTTTCCTAGACAACAGAATTAAAGGCCAGAAATCAGTTCTGGTGCTTTATGCAGGAGACAGGGAGGGGTAATCTTAGGCTGAGGGAGGAAGACTTGACTGAAGGCAGGAGGGTTGTGAACCATGTTGCCACACTGGCCACTGCTTCCTGATGAGCCTGGAAGAGATATATCAGTTTGCTCAGCAGATGTGTTTGTGGAGTATTTAGGATTCCTCGAGATGACTGTAGAGAGAAACGATGCCTCAGACTGAGGGGAAGGGAGAAGGGCAATCTGCTTGTTCTGACCCCTCCTACCTCTTGCTTCCCAGGACAGAGTCCACTCATGTGGGGTCAACTGCCCCGCTCTCCCAGGACATGTCATCTGAAGTCTCTTAGGATACCAGATTCCTTATCCCACAGTGTAGTGTCTAGGGGATCAAAACATGCCACCCTGAAATATGCCACTTCAGGATAAGGATTATTTTGAGCTGAAAGCACTTGAGATTCAATAGATGCAGAAAGAAACCTTCCCAGAGATTTTCATGTCTGTTGAAAAGCAGAAACTTCTGAGAAATGATGACTACTGATAAATCCCCTCTCTCAGGGAAGTTTATGACCATGAAGAAAACAGAAAGTTAGCACCGAGATGGCCTGCACAACAAAATACACTCCAGTGGTTTCCACCATATATTTACCTTCCTGCCATTTGCCATCCTTGGAAAACTATAACTTTTTTTTTGGTCTTTTCACTTCTCTAGGAATCTATTATCCTTTGTTGAAAAGAAAGTCTGCCACTAAGTCGTGCCCAACTCTTTTGTGACCCCAGGGACTACAGCCCGCAAGGTCCATGGGATTTCCAGGCAAGAACACTGGAGTGGGTTGCCATTTCTTTCTCTAGGGATCTATTATCCTCTGTTAAGATGCTCTATAAGCCTAAGTTCTAACCACCCCTTTGAATTACTTATCACTGAATTTCTCCCAAGTGTATACATGCTACACACGGTAATAAATTCTGCATTTCGCTTGCTAATCTGTCTTTGGTTGTCTAGTTCAGAGAACCTGAGTCAGGGAACCTAGAAGGGTGGAGAAGAATGTATTTTTTACTCCCGTACAAGTGTTTCCAGAGTGAGGGGGGGTGAAAAATCCTAGATGCTATGAGCAGCAGATTCAGAACTGGATTTTATGTCCAAGATATTCATAAAGTGAAACAACTTTCACTTGACGGGGAAAGAAGAAGGATGATGAAGGCAGGAAATGATAAAAATCGTGGTGGAGATAGGGAAGATCTTTCTGGATAATGGGGAATGCTAGAGCCAGAGTCGCTTCTCACAGGAGTCCCACATCTCACAGGGACCGGCCAGCCTCAGCATCTGTGTCACTTAGTCAGTGAGCAGTCTAGGGAAGCAGGGCAAATTTCCATTCTGGTTATTACAAAACAATTTTTTGCATTTAAAAGCAAATTTAAGGAATGTCCCTGGTGGTCCAGTGGCTAAGACTCTGAGCTCCCAGTTCAGGAGGCCTGGGTTCAATCCCTGGTCGGGGAACTAGATCCCACAAGCCTCAACCAAAGATCTTGGATGTTGCAATGAATATCAGATGCAGCCTAATAAATAAATTTTTGTAAAAGTTAAAAATCACATATGTGGCTATTTCCACTTTCTGCAAGGATTTTCAGAATAGAATCTGAATAGATTTTCAAAAATCTTTTAAATGTGACTGAGAGAAGCATCTCTAAATAGTTCAAAGTTTGGGTGTCACAAAACAAACTCAAAATTAAGATCTTTATGCCAAACTCAGAGTAACAGCCAAACATAAAAACCATCTCTAATATGCAATGTTAGGTGAGTTAGCCCATCATTAGAGTCAACTTGGCTGTAATTCCATCTTATCACAGGCCCTCCCCCAAGACTGCAGGTTAGTTTCTGTCTCTTGCCAGCTCTGTGTATTTCCAAGATTCTGGGATTGGATTGCCCTTTACATTTTTATACTACCTTTGGCTCAGAATTCTCTGAGCCAGTTCAGTTTAAGAATCATCTTCCCTCGTGCACCCTAGTCCGGCATCAGTCTTTCTTGATTTCCGAGTTGATATGTCTCTCACAGAAAGCATTTGTGCCTGGAGCAAAGGAAGGGAATTTAAGTCTTCCTTCCCTTAAGGAATTAAATTTCTCACTCTTTTCCCCTCAGGGTGCTTTCTTTTCCTATTCTGCCTTTCCATTGGTCTCCCCAATAAATGAGGGCTTCCCTGGGGGCTCAGGAGTAAAGAATCTGCCAGCAATGCAGGAGACTGGGGTCGATCCCTGGGTCAGGAAGATCCCTGGAGGAGGAAATGGCAACCACTCCAGTATTCTTCCCTGGGAAATCCCATGGACAGAGGAGCCTGGTGGTCCATGGGGTCACAAAGAGTTGGACACAACTTAGCAACTGAACAGCAACAATATGCTCTACAAACAATGGACCATTTTCTCCACCTCTTCTGTCTTGAGAAGCACTGAGCTCTACTACCAGTCTCTGAAGTTACATAGCTGAAGCAAGAGATCAGTTCAGAGACAACTGAAAAATAATTGATAAGCCACCTTCTTCCCCTCTCTTCCCTAGTTCCCTCCAGAGGTTGGTGAGGGGCACTGCCCCTCCATCATGCTTGGGATGGGTCTCAAGGCAATTTCAAAGGGAGAAGGGAACAATATATTCCTCACTAAATAAGCTATGCTTCCCTCCCCACTTTTGAAAGCAGACTCTCCTAAAGTCAGTTTTGGTCTTTAAATAACACATTTTTGTCCTCTTCATTTCACATCTGTTACATCACTATGCCAGAACAAGTTTAATAGAGAAGTGCATGCTAATCATTAATTATGATACCAATATGCCGGTTATATTGTATTCTAATGTAACTCGCACTTGTGGATTTCAAAGAGCTTCCGCCAGATTTAATTAATCCTCAGCTTTGCTAATGAAAAGCATCGTTTCTACCCGGCATGAATTTGGGTTTCCAATCTGTTCCTTAAGGTCACCTCATTTTTCTTGAAAATGTACATTTATAATTTAACATTTCAGATCTTTCACATTCCCTATTAAGCAATTATTTTGATTACTTCATTAACTTTCTTTTTTTTTCTCCTAGACTATTTAGGTTCTGTTTCTGCCTACCGCCAGCCAAGTGTAATTCCGACATTCTCTCTCACTCCCTTTATTAGCATGATTTGCATTAGCAAGGGATTCATTTTCATTCTGAAGACTGAAAACAATTTCATTATCTGATAAAAATTATCTTCTCATATGCTGTAAGAAGCAATTCTCCTCATTTATGGTCTCATTAGGCATTTCATCTACCCAATACATCTTTTCAATTCTTCCTTCTTCTGGAAGCAGTCATTCTGGTGGCTCAACTAACAGCATCTTGGGCTAGGGACTCTCATTTTTGCCTTTCTTCCCTCTTTTGTTCTTTCTTTTCCTAAAGGAGTATCCACCTTATCTCCTCTGTGAACCCTTGTTCATTCCCTCTCTCCCTAAACATTTGGTTCAGGCTTCTTTCTAACATCTATATTGTTGTACCGTGAATTGTAAGTCTGCATTTCTGTTGTCCTTAATAGACTGTGAGCATCTTATTGGCTGTACCACAGCTCACAGATCTTTGTATTTTCAAACCCTGGCACTGTGTCTAGTGTATAGCAATGATAAAAAAATGTGTATCAGTCACAAACAAGAATCACCATCAAGATCATCGTCATATTTAAAATGAGGAGTGGCTTTTTCTTAACACTATTTAAAATGCAAATAAGTAGTCTTTAGAATATTTTTTGTTCATTGGTCCCAAACATTATGGTATCATTAAAACCAATATGCTTGCTTGCAAAAAAGAGAAAAAAATGTGTATTGAATAAATGAAGAACTAAGTATGCAAGCAAAACACATTGTTATTTTGAAATTTTGTTCTTTTCAAAAGACAGAAATGACTGGAGAAGCTAAAGCAACTTGATAAGGAAGTAGATCATTGGACATGCTAAAGAGACGGATCTGTAAGTAACAGGAAGGGAAGTAGTTAAACTGCCTCAGTGAGAGCTAAGACATCCTAATGGCTATAAGAGGCCAGTTGAGCAAGAACAAAATCTCAAAGCAATATCTGGAGCACTTGGATACATCATAAATGATCAGGTAGAGCAAGATCCAAGTCTGAACCGCAGCCTTCTGTGCAAGCAAGATATTGAATCACATCTATTTCTTCTCACCAAATCTCCAAAAGCTGACAGATATTGCTGAAAAATTCCTCAGTCTAAGGTCACAGTCTTGATTTATTTCTAAGTTTTATGCATCCCTTGAGGAGGAAAAAAAGCAATCAGAATACTTCCTTTTCACCATAAGTGTGCTGGAAATATAAATGGTCCCACAAGGGATCCACTCATGATTTTTTGACTTTACAATGGTGCAAAATTGATATGCATTCAGTAAAAACCATACTTTGAATTTTGATCTTTTCTCAGGCTAGTGATATATGGTATAGTAATCTCTGGTGATGCTGGACAGCTGCAGTGAGCCACAGCTCCCAGTCAGCCACGCAATCATGAATGTCAACAGCTGATACACTTACAGCCATTTTGGACCCATAAAACATTCTAGTTTTCACTTTCATTATAGTATTCAATAAATTACAGGAGATATTCAACACCTTATTAGAAAATAGGATTTATATTAGATTACTTTGCCCAACTGCAGGCTAACGTAAGTGTTTTGAGTATGGTTAAGGTAGCCTAGGCTAAGCTCTGATGTTCGGTAGGTTAGGTGTATTATATTCATTTTTTTACTTATGATACTCTCAGCTTACAATGAATTTATCAGGATGTAACTCCCTTGTAAGTAGAGGGATAGCTATTATAAGGATTGCTGAAGCATCATCCGATGGCATTGGGGTAATTCCATGGGAATGCATACACAGACACACACCCACACCCACACCCACACATTTGATCTGGGACTCTCAAACTGAGAAATTAACAACATAATTCCTCTCTCAGAGAGAGGTTCCTGGCAAAATCCCCTCTGGAAAAGCCCAAACTTAGCCCAAACCACGCAAGATTTGCACAAAATCTGAATTAGCAAACTGAAAGGTAAATTTTAAAGACATTATCCAGAAAGACACCTGGACAGAAAATATGACTCATTAAGAGAGAGGGTAGAATGAAAAGACCTAAAACATGTATATTAAAATAAGAGTTCACAAAGAAGAGAAGAGAGAGAAAACAGGGGGAAAGCAACATCTAGAAAACAGAAGTATATGTCTTAAAACCAAGGTGAAGTAGGTGCTAATGAAGAAAATGACATGATTATTGAGTACCAGTCTCTTGACTCTCTTTTCTGGCATGATTAAGGTAAATAGTACCACTACATATTAATAATTATTGTCACTGTTGCCTATACTGTATATCATAGATTTTTCCCTGTCAAAATATAATTTTCACAAACTAAAACACTATACTTATAGAAATATAAGATGAATACAGGACAGACTTTCTTTAATTCATTAATTAATGAGGGAAGCTATAAGATGCTGTCTTATTCAAAGAACATTGTTTACATGTTAGAGTAAGTTTGTTGTTCTCGTTCAGTCACTAAGTCATGTCCAACTCTTTGTGACACCCATCCCCAGCCCTGCCCAGACTGTAGGCTGCCAGACTCCTCTGTTCGTGGGATTTCCCAGGCAAGAATACTGGAGTGGGTTTCCATTTTCTCCTCCAGGGGATCATCCCCACCCACAGATGGGACCTGAGCCACCTGTGGCAGGTAGATTCTTTACTGCTGAACCACCTGGGAAGCTCTGTGTAATAGGCTACTTTCACTTTATCATAAAAATTAACATCAATACCACAACCCTAAGGAAGATTTGCAAAGATTAATACGCCTCTCCCTTGCCCACTTTCAATCTAGTATCCTTTCTGCAGCCACAGAGATCTGAACTGCAAATCTGATTGTTATTCCTGAGCTTCAAGTCCTTTGTCGCTGTCATAACTCCTTATTATGTGCCCTACAATAAGCTGTGACCAGGTGCCTCTCCAGCCAGTCCTCTCACAGCCCTGACCTGCACCTCCCAGGCTTGTTCTGCTCCAGGAAAACTGAACTTCTTTCAACTTCCGGAAAAGTCAACCTCCATTTTGCCTTTAGGTGTCCAAATATACTATTGTCTAAGTCTAGACTATTTTCCTCCACCTACAGCTGCTATTTCTTACTTGTATATATAGAGGATTAGTCTAAAACTTGTCTTAGCCCAGGTTTCCTAGACAACAGAATTAAAGGCCAGAAATCAGTTCTGGTGCTTTATGCAGGAGACAGGGAGGGGTAATCTTAGGCTGAGGGAGGAAGACTTGACTGAAGGCAGGAGGGTTGTGAACCATGTTGCCACACTGGCCACTGCTTCCTGATGAGCCTGGAAGAGATATATCAGTTTGCTCAGCAGATGTGTTTGTGGAGTATTTAGGATTCCTCGAGATGACTGTAGAGAGAAACGATGCCTCAGACTGAGGGGAAGGGAGAAGGGCAATCTGCTTGTTCTGACCCCTCCTACCTCTTGCTTCCCAGGACAGAGTCCACTCATGTGGGGTCAACTGCCCCGCTCTCCCAGGACATGTCATCTGAAGTCTCTTAGGATACCAGATTCCTTATCCCACAGTGTAGTGTCTAGGGGATCAAAACATGCCACCCTGAAATATGCCACTTCAGGATAAGGATTATTTTGAGCTGAAAGCACTTGAGATTCAATAGATGCAGAAAGAAACCTTCCCAGAGATTTTCATGTCTGTTGAAAAGCAGAAACTTCTGAGAAATGATGACTACTGATAAATCCCCTCTCTCAGGGAAGTTTATGACCATGAAGAAAACAGAAAGTTAGCACCGAGATGGCCTGCACAACAAAATACACTCCAGTGGTTTCCACCATATATTTACCTTCCTGCCATTTGCCATCCTTGGAAAACTATAACTTTTTTTTTGGTCTTTTCACTTCTCTAGGAATCTATTATCCTTTGTTGAAAAGAAAGTCTGCCACTAAGTCGTGCCCAACTCTTTTGTGACCCCAGGGACTACAGCCCGCAAGGTCCATGGGATTTCCAGGCAAGAACACTGGAGTGGGTTGCCATTTCTTTCTCTAGGGATCTATTATCCTCTGTTAAGATGCTCTATAAGCCTAAGTTCTAACCACCCCTTTGAATTACTTATCACTGAATTTCTCCCAAGTGTATACATGCTACACACGGTAATAAATTCTGCATTTCGCTTGCTAATCTGTCTTTGGTTGTCTAGTTCAGAGAACCTGAGTCAGGGAACCTAGAAGGGTGGAGAAGAATGTATTTTTTACTCCCGTACAAGTGTTTCCAGAGTGAGGGGGGGGTGAAAAATCCTAGATGCTATGAGCAGCAGATTCAGAACTGGATTTTATGTCCAAGATATTCATAAAGTGAAACAACTTTCACTTGACGGGGAAAGAAGAAGGATGATGAAGGCAGGAAATGATAAAAATCGTGGTGGAGATAGGGAAGATCTTTCTGGATAATGGGGAATGCTAGAGCCAGAGTCGCTTCTCACAGGAGTCCCACATCTCACAGGGACCGGCCAGCCTCAGCATCTGTGTCACTTAGTCAGTGAGCAGTCTAGGGAAGCAGGGCAAATTTCCATTCTGGTTATTACAAAACAATTTTTTGCATTTAAAAGCAAATTTAAGGAATGTCCCTGGTGGTCCAGTGGCTAAGACTCTGAGCTCCCAGTTCAGGAGGCCTGGGTTCAATCCCTGGTCGGGGAACTAGATCCCACAAGCCTCAACCAAAGATCTTGGATGTTGCAATGAATATCAGATGCAGCCTAATAAATAAATTTTTGTAAAAGTTAAAAATCACATATGTGGCTATTTCCACTTTCTGCAAGGATTTTCAGAATAGAATCTGAATAGATTTTCAAAAATCTTTTAAATGTGACTGAGAGAAGCATCTCTAAATAGTTCAAAGTTTGGGTGTCACAAAACAAACTCAAAATTAAGATCTTTATGCCAAACTCAGAGTAACAGCCAAACATAAAAACCATCTCTAATATGCAATGTTAGGTGAGTTAGCCCATCATTAGAGTCAACTTGGCTGTAATTCCATCTTATCACAGGCCCTCCCCCAAGACTGCAGGTTAGTTTCTGTCTCTTGCCAGCTCTGTGTATTTCCAAGATTCTGGGATTGGATTGCCCTTTACATTTTTATACTACCTTTGGCTCAGAATTCTCTGAGCCAGTTCAGTTTAAGAATCATCTTCCCTCGTGCACCCTAGTCCGGCATCAGTCTTTCTTGATTTCCGAGTTGATATGTCTCTCACAGAAAGCATTTGTGCCTGGAGCAAAGGAAGGGAATTTAAGTCTTCCTTCCCTTAAGGAATTAAATTTCTCACTCTTTTCCCCTCAGGGTGCTTTCTTTTCCTATTCTGCCTTTCCATTGGTCTCCCCAATAAATGAGGGCTTCCCTGGGGGCTCAGGAGTAAAGAATCTGCCAGCAATGCAGGAGACTGGGGTCGATCCCTGGGTCAGGAAGATCCCTGGAGGAGGAAATGGCAACCACTCCAGTATTCTTCCCTGGGAGATCCCATGGACAGAGGAGCCTGGTGGTCCATGGGGTCACAAAGAGTTGGACACAACTTAGCAACTGAACAGCAACAATATGCTCTACAAACAATGGACCATTTTCTCCACCTCTTCTGTCTTGAGAAGCACTGAGCTCTACTACCAGTCTCTGAAGTTACATAGCTGAAGCAAGAGATCAGTTCAGAGACAACTGAAAAATAATTGATAAGCCACCTTCTTCCCCTCTCTTCCCTAGTTCCCTCCAGAGGTTGGTGAGGGGCACTGCCCCTCCATCATGCTTGGGATGGGTCTCAAGGCAATTTCAAAGGGAGAAGGGAACAATATATTCCTCACTAAATAAGCTATGCTTCCCTCCCCACTTTTGAAAGCAGACTCTCCTAAAGTCAATTTTGGTCTTTAAATAACACATTTTTGTCCTCTTCATTTCACATCTGTTACATCACTACGCCAGAACAAGTTTAATAGAGAAGTGCATGCTAATCATTAATTATGATACCAATATGCCGGTTATATTGTATTCTAATGTAACTCGCACTTGTGGATTTCAAAGAGCTTCCGCCAGATTTAATTAATCCTCAGCTTTGCTAATGAAAAGCATCGTTTCTACCCGGCATGAATTTGGGTTTCCAATCTGTTCCTTAAGGTCACCTCATTTTTCTTGAAAATGTACATTTATAATTTAACATTTCAGATCTTTCACATTCCCTATTAAGCAATTATTTTGATTACTTCATTAACTTTCTTTTTTTTTCTCCTAGACTATTTAGGTTCTGTTTCTGCCTACCGCCAGCCAAGTGTAATTCCGACATTCTCTCTCACTCCCTTTATTAGCATGATTTGCATTAGCAAGGGATTCATTTTCATTCTGAAGACTGAAAACAATTTCATTATCTGATAAAAATTATCTTCTCATATGCTGTAAGAAGCAATTCTCCTCATTTATGGTCTCATTAGGCATTTCATCTACCCAATACATCTTTTCAATTCTTCCTTCTTCTGGAAGCAGTCATTCTGGTGGCTCAACTAACAGCATCTTGGGCTAGGGACTCTCATTTTTGCCTTTCTTCCCTCTTTTGTTCTTTCTTTTCCTAAAGGAGTATCCACCTTATCTCCTCTGTGAACCCTTGTTCATTCCCTCTCTCCCTAAACATTTGGTTCAGGCTTCTTTCTAACATCTATATTGTTGTACCGTGAATTGTAAGTCTGCATTTCTGTTGTCCTTAATAGACTGTGAGCATCTTATTGGCTGTACCACAGCTCACAGATCTTTGTATTTTCAAACCCTGGCACTGTGTCTAGTGTATAGCAATGATAAAAAAATGTGTATCAGTCACAAACAAGAATCACCATCAAGATCATCGTCATATTTAAAATGAGGAGTGGCTTTTTCTTAACACTATTTAAAATGCAAATAAGTAGTCTTTAGAATATTTTTTGTTCATTGGTCCCAAACATTATGGTATCATTAAAACCAATATGCTTGCTTGCAAAAAAGAGAAAAAAATGTGTATTGAATAAATGAAGAACTAAGTATGCAAGCAAAACACATTGTTATTTTGAAATTTTGTTCTTTTCAAAAGACAGAAATGACTGGAGAAGCTAAAGCAACTTGATAAGGAAGTAGATCATTGGACATGCTAAAGAGACGGATCTGTAAGTAACAGGAAGGGAAGTAGTTAAACTGCCTCAGTGAGAGCTAAGACATCCTAATGGCTATAAGAGGCCAGTTGAGCAAGAACAAAATCTCAAAGCAATATCTGGAGCACTTGGATACATCATAAATGATCAGGTAGAGCAAGATCCAAGTCTGAACCGCAGCCTTCTGTGCAAGCAAGATATTGAATCACATCTATTTCTTCTCACCAAATCTCCAAAAGCTGACAGATATTGCTGAAAAATTCCTCAGTCTAAGGTCACAGTCTTGATTTATTTCTAAGTTTTATGCATCCCTTGAGGAGGAAAAAAAGCAATCAGAATACTTCCTTTTCACCATAAGTGTGCTAGAAATATAAATGGTCCCACAAGGGATCCACTCATGATTTTTTGACTTTACAAAATGGTGCAAAATTGATATGCATTCAGTAAAAACCATACTTTGAATTTTGATCTTTTCTCAAGCTAGTGATATATGGCATAGTAATCTCTGGTGATGCTGGACAGCTGCAGTGAGCCACAGCTCCCAGTCAGCCACGCAATCATGAATGTCAACAGCTGATACACTTATAGCCATTTTGGACCCATAAAACATTCTAGTTTTCACTTTCATTATAGTATTCAATAAATTACAGGAGATATTCAACACCTTATTAGAAAATAGGATTTATATTAGATTACTTTGCCCAACTGCAGGCTAACGTAAGTGTTTTGAGTATGGTTAAGGTAGCCTAGGCTAAGCTCTGATGTTCGGTAGGTTAGGTGTATTATATTCATTTTTTTACTTATGATACTCTCAGCTTACAATGAATTTATCAGGATGTAACTCCCTTGTAAGTAGAGGGATAGCTATTATAAGGATTGCTGAAGCATCATCCGATGGCATTGGGGTAATTCCATGGGAATGCATACACAGACACACACCCACACCCACACCCACACACCTACCCACCCACCCACACACACAGTGTCACACTCTCCTTTCCCTGAGAGTCTTTTGGGACCAACTGGCACTGTGATGTAAATGATTTTTTTAATGTTTGTTTATTTATTTATTATTGGCTGTGCTGGGTCTTCATTGCTGCACAGGCTTTTCTCCACTTGCGGTGAGGAGAGGCCACCCTCTAGCTGTGATGCACAAGCCTCCCGCTGAGATGACCTCTTTTGCGGAGTACAGGCTCTAGGGCGTGCAGGCCTCAGTAGCTGCAGCCCCTGGGCTCTAGAGCACAGGCTCGGTAGTTGTGGCACACCGGCTTAGAACTGGCACTGTGATGTAAATGATTTTTTTAATGTTTGTTTATTTATTTATTATCGGCTGTGCTGGGTCTTCATTGCTGCACAGGCTTTTCTCCAGTTGCGGTGAGGAGAGGCCACCCTCTAGCTGTGATGACACAAGCCTCCCGCTGAGATGACCTCTTTTGCGGAGTACAGGCTCTAGGGCATGCAGGCCTCAGTAGCTGCAGCCCCTGGGCTCTAGAGCACAGGCTCGGTAGTTGTGGCACACCGGCTTAGATGACCCGTGGCATATGGGATCTTTCCAGATCGGGGCTGGAACCATACCTCCTGCATTGGAAGGTGGATTCTTTACCACTGAGCCACCAGTGAACCCCCGATATAAACAATTTACAGCAGATATTTAAAGGGCAATTCAATGGATCAAGAAGATCTGTTATATGTACACAATGGAATACTACTCAGTCACAAAAAAGAATTAAATAATGCCATTTGCAGCAACGTGGATGGACCTAGAGATGGTCATACAGGTGAAGTAAATCAGATAAAGTAAGACAAATACCATATGGAATCACGTATATGCGGAACCTAAAAACCAACACAAATGAATTTATTTACAAAATAGAAACAGACTTACAAACATCAAAAACAAACTCTCTTTATTCTCTGTTCCTCTCTTTGTAGGATGAATAATGACTTCAGACTGCCTGGGACTTTTTCCAGTTTAGAGAGTATCCTGATTTTTGCACTGAAAGTTCCATGTCCCAAGAAAATATCTCAGTCCAGGGCAAACTGGAAGGATGTCAACTCTACCGTTCTGTCTCAAGTTAAGTAGCTCTGCCTGCCTCTCTGGTGGCTCCCCTGGTGGCTGGGTGGTAGAATCCTCCTGCCAATACCGGAGGTGCAAGAGGTGTGGCTTTGATCCCTGAGTTGGGAAGATGCCCTGGAGGAGGAAATGGCAACCCACTCCAGAATTCTCGAATGGGAAATCCCACAGACAGAGGAGCCTGGTGGGCTACAGTCCATGGGCTTGCAAAAGAGTTGGATAAGACTTAGTGACTAAATACCACCATGTCCCTCTCTGATGTAGCAGCGCCAGCCCACATCCATGACTCACAGAAGCCACCTGTTCCAAGAGACATATCAAACATTTTCCAAATCAAGGCAACTCTCCCTATACCAGATGTTGAGAAAGTAAACATTTATCAATTAGATACATACACACTTAGAATTATGTCATCTTAATGAATTGATACTTTTATCATTTTGAAATGTTCTGTTTTGCCTCTGGCAGTAATCCATGCCTTGAAATATATCTTGATGTTAATAAAAGTCACACAAACTTTCTTACATTCAGTATTTGTGTGGTATACATTTCTCCATCCCTTTATTTTCTTCTGTATACCTAATTTGCTGTTAAGTTCATCCAATGAATTTTTTATTTTAAATGTTTTAGTTTTCAGCCCAAGGATTTCTACTTTTAAAAAATTAGTTTCCATATCTTTCTTGATAGTCCCATCTCATCAACCATTATATCACTCTTTCCCAGTAGATTCACTTCTTGTATATCATAATTATTTTAAAGTCATTATCTGCTAATTCTAACATTTGGGACTTTGTGGTGCTGTTTCACTGTTTTTTCCCTTGACTGTAGACTGTATTTTCCTGCTTATCTGAATATACAGTAATTTTTTGTTGTACACTGTATACTGTGAGCAATGTTATAGAGGATACATTATCTTCCTTTGGGATGTGTTGAGTTTTGTTCTGGTAGACTGTTGAGATACTAATGAATCACCTTGATCCTGGGGAGACTTGACAGGATAGGCTCCTTGTCGTTTTGCTCTCGGGCCTCGGTTGTAGTCCTTCATCCTGCATCTTTAACATGTAGCCCTCTTAGGATTTCAATGAAAAGTGCGAAGAATTTAGTAAGTCCTTACTTTGCTGGACTTAAATTCCAAACCTCGTCTCTCCAGCATCAAGCACCTGAGCAACAATTCCTCTAACCTCAAGGTAGGAACCATACTGCCTAACAGGAGGTGAGCTGTGGGAAAGCAAGGGAAGTTTTGTCTGTATTCGCAGCTGCTCCCCATTATTTGCATTACCACCTGAGCTCCACCTCCTGTCAGATCAGCAGTGACATAGAAATACAAACCTTATTGCTTCTAGGCCACATGAGACATCTGCAGGAGATCTAGGTTGTACATTCCTGTGAATCTAATGCCTGAGGATCTGAGGTGGAGCTGAGGTGGTGAAGCTAGCGCTGGGGAGCCATAGCTGCTGTCTCCCGTCACCCCAGTCAGTTGCAAGAAAACAAGCTCAGGGCTTCTACTGATTCTGCATTATAGTGAGTTGTGTAATTATTTCATTATATACATCACAATGTACCACCTGGAGAGGAAATGCATCCCTCTCCATTATTCTTCCCTGGGAAATCCCATGGACAGAGGAACCTGGTTGGGGGGCTACTGTTCCTGGGGTCTCAAAAGAGTTGGAGATGACTGAGTGACTAAACAACAAAAACGTAATAATAATAGAGATAAAGCACACAATAGATGTAATAGACTTGAATCATCCCCAAACTATTCCCCCACCCCCACCCCACCACGTCTGGTCCATGGAAAAATCATCCTCTGGGAAACTGGTCCCTGGTGCCAAAAAGGCTGGGGACCACTGCTTTGACCTTTCTGCTGGTGGTTTCCACTAGGCTCCCTGAGGTCTCATTGTGAGCACCTGTAGTCTGGTAGTCAGCCAACAATTTGAGGAGAATTTGTGCACAGACAGGGGGCACCCCATCTGCCTCCCTGTATTCTGGAACATCTCCCCTTAATTCCAGAAATTCTGGCAATGCCACACTCTGACCTCTGAATCCTTAATCCAGTCTGTCAGCCTCTTCCTGAGCTCTCTTCCTCAACTACATTACAAAATAAGGCATGTCCTCAAGGAAAAAGCTGTCCAGTGTGGATCTCACCTAGCTCGTTTCTCTTACTGCAATAATCATGTATCTGCTAGTATCTGCCTATTTCCAGTCATTCCCCAGGAGCTTCAGTTATTTTAATTCAGATCTTATAATTGTTTATGCTGGGTTTTTTGAAAATTCAAAATTGTGATGAGCAGATGGTCATTCAATAAATGCTACTCTGCTTTTGTCAGAAATGAACTCCCCTTATTACTAGAAACACAAAATTCTGGTCTTTTTAGACAGAACTGAACTTTCCTGGAAGGTGTGTATAATAATATAAGAATGTGATAATGGTAATGATAGTAAGAGATCACTGTTTTTGAATATTCAGTATCTGCTAGACCACTGATTTTGGTGCTTATCTGTCCCCAGTTGATAGATGAGCAAACAGTTTAGAAAGTTTAAGAAACTTGCCCAAGTTCATAAGGATGGTAAATAGGGAAACCAAGACTTTAACTCACATGACCTGATGTATTGGTTCACAGCGAGGTTATGATGCTACTTAAGTGGGTGCTGGTTGTTCCTTGATGGAGACATTTCAAAGGCGATTAAGCTTAGATAATTCAACTGAATAATCTTTATAATTCTTTTAAACCTATGAATCCACTAGTCTAAAAAAATTATAACCCTCATTCAGCAAAAAGTTAACTTTTTATGTAAGAAAAATTATTTCCCTTCAATCCAGAAAAAGCACACAAAATAAGAGTATTTGCATGTCTACCCAGCTCTTGCAAAAGTCAATTCTCTTTTCTCTGTTTTAGAATTTGACTTACAGCACCTCATGCAGAACAATATATTTGTGGTTGCCTGATGGCTGCAGTGCTGGTTGCTTCCTGTGTTCATTCCAAATGTAGTGTCAAGACTGATAAACCAACTTACTTCAAGTAATTCAGAGCATCATTCTTTGAAGTTTTGAAAAATAACCATTTGGGTGTTTTTCCATGCCATCCCAAATATATTCGGAAAATATTTTTAACCAGTGAAATTGCTCTAAGGGGGAAAAAAAACACATTAAAGTATTTTTCCTCAGACAAAAATGAAACTGTTCTTAAGACCAATAAAAATATCCCTTCCTTGACATCCGTCCCTAGCTACATGCCTGCCAAATTGTTGTAAACTAATTAATCAGAAATGGATACGGTTTTGCAAAAATAAAATAAATGAAAAACGCTTGAAAGAGAAGTCTACAGGCCTTGAAGTAATCCATGAAATGTGTTGTATTTTACTGTAGGCTGCTGCTGAAGACATAGTTTATTTAGAATATATTCTCATGAGGATCCTCAGCAAAAACTGTTCTCTGGAATTAGTACCAGGAACAGCAGCACCTCTTCAAATTCCATGGTCTGCTTTCTCCTCATTACAAAGTTGATCTTGTAATGCAAAAAAAAACACATTAAAGTATTTTTCCTCAGACAAAAATGAAACTGTTCTTAAGACCAATAAAAATATCCCTTCCTTGACATCCGTCCCTAGCTACATGCCTGCCAAATTGTTGTAAACTAATTAATCAGAAATGGATACGGTTTTGCAAAAATAAAATAAATGAAAAACGCTTGAAAGAGAAGTCTACAGGCCTTGAAGTAATCCATGAAATGTGTTGTATTTTACTGTAGGCTGCTGCTGAAGACATAGTTTATTTAGAATATATTCTCATGAGGATCCTCAGCAAAAACTGTTCTCTGGAATTAGTACCAGGAACAGCAGCACCTCTTCAAATTCCATGGTCTGCTTTCTCCTCATTACAAAGTTGATCTTGTAATGCGTTGTATTTACTTGCCAACACATGCTGCAGGAAAGCACACAGCTATCTCTGTGGCTGACCACTATTTTTTCAAGAAATTAACACAACTTCTGGCTCCATCTTACTTTTCTCTTTTTATTTGTTTTCTTGACCTCATGTTTCTTATCTGGTTTTAACAAATGCTTATTTGTAAGTCCCCTTAAATCCCATTTTGAACAAGTCTGAATAAAACTAAATGCTCTCAATTTTACTACTACTGTTTTAAAAATAAGAACTACCAAACAATAAATGAAAACTGAGAGGCAAATGAAAACCTGACCAAAATATACAAGACATATAAAAAGGGTGAAAAGTCTTGATTGTGAGGAATCTTGGGAGTCAACAAGAGAAAAATATGTGAACATGCAAGTAAAAAACTGGGGAAAGGTCCTAAAAAGATACAAGAACAGAAAAAAAAAATGCAATGGGCAGATAACAATGTGAAAAAAAAATTCAACTTCAGCTTTAGTCAAAGAAATGCAAGTCAAAACTTGATGAGAAACTCCCATAAACATTAGAAAAATAAATTGGTTTCCTTGAAATTGTCGACTTAAAAAAATTATACAATGTGAGAGTTGTGGGTCAAGTTTTATTTGGGAAAAAAAATGAGGACTATAGCCTGGGATGCAACACCTCAGATGGCTCTGAGAAACTGCTCCAAAGAGGTACTGGGGAGGCCAGTGTACACGCGATTCTGGTTAAGGGGGAATACATGCAATCAAGCACGTTTTTTTTTTTTTTTTTTTTCCCGAAGTTTTCTGCTAGTCACAAGAAGCAGATGACACTATGAAGGATTTTAGTACTTTTCTAGATATGAAGAGACACAAGAATTGGGCTTATAAAATCAGCTCCTGAAAATATCTAACTCTCTTCTCTGAAGACCTGTTCTGCCAGTTTTCCCCCTGAGCACAGAGTGCTTCATTTCTGCTCTCTACCTGAAACTACTCTCAGGGGGTTTTGAAAATCAGCAGCTGTAGCAGCACATGATTTAATCCTTATAGAGGTAGATGAAGTGAAACTGTTGGTCGCTCAGTCATGTCTGACTCTTTACAATCCCATGGACTGTAGCCCACCAGGCTCCTATGTCCAAGGGATTCTCCAGGCAAGAATACTGGAGTGGGTTGCCATTCCCTTCTCCAGGGGATCTTTCTGACCCAGGGATTGAACCCAGGTCTCCTGCATTGCAGGCAGATACTTTACTGGCTGAGCCACCTGGGAAGTCCTGTAGAGGTAGATGGCAAGTGCCAATTTGTAGTCGACAGAATTCACCTACCTTGCTCCCTGACCTCAAGGAGGGGAACAGACACGCAGATAAGCATGTATAGGATAGAGTGGCTGTGACAGAGAAACACCAGAGGGAAGCTAAAATACAGGTTCATGGTTGGAGAGATCCCAGCAGAATCTGGAAAGAAGAGCTAGCATCATTAGATGTGAGTTTTTGAAGGCAGGGACTGCCTAAGTGGCATTCCTCAAGTGGACAGTCTCTGGCATACAGAGGGCACTTGATAAGTCTTTTTTAAATAAAAAGAGTGAGAAGGGACATTTCTACCGAGAAACAAAGGCCCAGAAAAAAAAATCCACCAAATGAACAAATGGGTCCATGAATGAATGAGCTGTTTGTCAGGGAAATACTAATGCATCTTTGAAAGAATTAAATGACCAGCCTCCAAAGAAAAAAACTAACAGCCTCCAAAGGACTTTTTTCCCTCCTATGGATCATTACCATACACCTTATTACTTGAAAGGAGAACTCCAAACAATTCAACAATTCCTTTGGATTCACTTACATACTAATTTTTATAACTGCATTTCATCCCAACCACCAGGATTAAATACTCCCAACTCAGAAATATTCCCAGTCAAGACTCTGAAAAAGCCCATCTGAGCTAAACCGTAGGACATAGGGATAGTTGCCACAAATCTCGATACTTTTCAGTCTGAAGGTTTCTTCCCCCTCCCCGCCCCTGGTTATTAGGGAAGACAGATGTGCTATAGGAAAAACATTTAAATGCTAACATTGGTTGTTTCTCAGTAGAGAAAACTCAGAGGATTTCTGAGTAACTTTTATTTTCCACTTTGTACCTTTTGGTATTTTGCAAATCCTCTCCATCAGTTCTGAATCGCTTTTATAATGACAAGAAGAGAAATCAGGTCAAGAAATGCCTGTGAATCTTGTTGGGGAGAATTAAATTAGAAAAGTTGTGGAATACTTAGAAATCAACTGAGTTTTCACATTGTGGACAATTTAAAGGGAGGGTTCAGGGTGATTAGCCTTTGGGCAGAATATGGTTTTATTCTAAGCTGTTTTATTCTAATATGGTGTTCTATTCTAAGCTGTTAAATACAAAATGTATAAATGTTATCTTAAATATCAAATATTACCAAAGGCAATTTAATAGCAATTAATTTTGTGTCATCTCAAAAGCTCCAGTTGAAAACGTCTTTGTTGTAATAAAATTCCTACACTTCTTAACCCAGCATTTTAAGTAATGAATTTAATTATGAAGAAAACTGCTGTCATTAAAGCCTTCTTCTTAATCATGCCTTTGTTTATGACAAAAAAATCTGTTGCCATGGAAATTTTAGTGTCAAAGTTGCAACTCATAAAGCTTTACTGAAGTATAAGGTAGAAATAGGAAATGATCTTTAGCAAGGAGAAGCTTCTTCCTTAATATATTTTTTAAAACATTTAAGTTATGGATAGCGGGTAGATTTTACAAGTGAACCTCATTTTGTATAACTAAGCAATCATGTGAAAAGTTTGGCATTTATCTCATTTTAGAAAATCAAATAAAGTATAATTAGGGAACTTATGAAAGATAAGACTTGCACTGGTAATCCACTTCAATTTAATTAAACATTTATTGAGGCTCTACTATCTTATAATAAAAATTAATATTTTCATGGGCTGAATTTTCTAAAATTGGGCACCTATATAGTTAGACATTAGTTTTTAAATTATTTTTAGCTGTCATTAAAACCCCAAATAATGGAACTAGATGTGAACAATGCAGTTATATAATGAGACCAGAGTCATAACTTACATTTAAGAGTTATTTACTAATAGGTGAGCCCATAGCTATATTATGCTTGCTGGCCAACAAGATGAGGAAGGTAAATGATGTGTTTCTTTTATGAAATATATCGTGTTTGACCAATATGACAACCACTCAGTTTAAGAAAGAAAATTTTGCAGGTAAAATCTCTGGGGAATTCTTACTTGGCCTCATTTTTTTTTTTTCCTTCATACAAGACGGAACCACAAACTTGAATTTAGTATTGATCTTTACTTAACTTGACATTAAAAAGTTTAGTATATAGCTATACATCTTTAAATACTACGTACTATGTCATTTTGCTTATTTTCAAAATTTTATTTAAATGGTATCCCCTATATATATTTTTATGTCACTTCATTTTTTTTCTCTTGCTCAACCTACTTTTTGAAGCATATCCAGATTGATATATCTCTTTAATTCATTTACAGTTGCTCTGTAGTAGTCTATTATTCATTCATTTATATGTTCTGTGTAATAGTCTACTGTATGATTACACTATTACTTATCCATTTTTCATACGAGGGATATTTGAGAAAAGGTGGTTAAACAGTGGACTTCTGGCTCCACTATTTTCTTCCCTAACTCCCAGTTAGTGGCTTGTCCAATCCTACGCACACATAGATAATATTTAAGTTTAGAATAACATTTTATTTTTATATGGATTGAAGATGTCCATGATGATCTTATGCATATCTCACCCAAGTTTCCAGGCCTTGTGGACACCCTGTAGCTTAAAAGATACATCACCCAACAACGACGTACACAGTCTCAAGCCAAATGAAGGCCAAAGGACTGTGGGGTGGGCTCACACACTTATGACACCCTTGAGCTAAGGTCATAAGACCTTGCTGTGAAATACAACAATGCAGAGCTATGTGCTCTTGGGCACTGTTAAGAGCCGCGTGATCAGGGCACCAGGAAGCACTTGAAGAGTTCTGGAAGCCCTGCGCTCTGTCATCTGAGCTGCTCTGTCATCTGTATAATGCTGTCCAGGAGGCAAAAGAAGGGCAAAGTAGACCAGAGGCTGAAGCCAAGTTTCTAGTACTCTCCAGAAATGTACCATTTTTCTCCCTCTGCAATTCAGTGAAGGGGAATAAGTCAGCCGGGCTGGGGAATATGGAAAGTGCCTACATGTGTACTGAACCGAGACTACTGCATTTAAGGTTCTGAATAGCCAGCAGGTGGTCAATTTCTAAAGCAATCTCTTAGAGACTGATAGGGAGAAAGATACGGGGAGTGCTGGGGTTTTATTATCCATCACTTAGCTGCTGGCACTGGCTCCTCTTCTCTCTCTCCTTGCTTCCCTCTAGCCCTTTCTCCTTCTCTTCCCATTATCACGTTGTCTCCGGTCATTCTCTGCTATAGTTAAATGGAAAACATTGCAGATGCCTGCTATAAAGCATCTGTAGATACTGTATGTTACATGGGGGAAAAAAAGCAGCTGCAAATTGTGTAATTTGGTCTTTAAACAAAAATCTGAAAGACATCTCTGGAAACAAACACATCTTTCATCCTAGTAGATTTTGAATTTTCTATTTGTCTGTACTTCAGCCAGTTCATCACATTTCCTCACCACCTTACACAGAAAGTTAGAAGAAATGGGGAATTTCTGGAATGATGGCTTAAAGTGGGGAAACTGTTAATGCAGGGTCGGTGCCATTTCAGACAGTATTTCTCTTGGTCAAAACACCCAAGAATGACAGCATCTGTACAGTACTAAATGTGGGGGAGAAAGTAAAAAATGTGCTGAAATATTATCACTAATATTAGGAAGTGTACAGTGTTAGTCACTCAATCATGTCTGATTCTTTGTGAACCCATGGACTGTAGTCCGCCAGGTTTCTCTGCCCATGGAATTCTCCAGGCAAGAATACTGGAGGGGGTTGCCATTTCCTTCTCCAGGGGATCTTCCCAACCCAGAGACTGAACCAAGGTCTCCTGCATTGCAGACAGCTTCTTTACCTTCTGAGCCAGCTGGGAAGCCCAATAGTAGGAAGGCAGCTACCTTTCTCAAAGGAAATCAATGTATTGGCACAGATCACACGGGAGACACCTCATGACTTCTTTAGTTACTCATTCAGGTCTATGAGTGAATTTCAACTGTTTCCAGGGTGTTCTCCAATAGGTATTCCAGTTCTAGCTTGAGGTTCAGCTATGTCTTCCTCTCTTTTAATTTTCAAATTTTCCAGAGCAGTAGAGTAGGGAAAAGGGCTGGGGAAGCCAGGTCAGCAACAAAGAGTCCAAATTCTCCAGCCAGATCCTGGCTCTGTCTCTGAACGAGATCACTGGACAAGTTGCAGAACTGCTAATGTGCTTTTTCCCTCATCTGTGACCCAGAGTCAGTCATCCTACATGCATCATCATCCTAATTCTTGTGAGTACAAACAACCCAATCAAAAAGTGGGCAGGAAATCTAGAAAGATATTTCTCTAAAGTAAACATACAGATGGCCAAAGGCACACAAAAAGATACTCAGCCTCACTAACTAATGGAGAAATACAAGTCAAAACTACAATGAGGTATTACCTCACACCAGTCAGAATGGCCAGCATCCAAAAGTCTACAAATAATAAATGCTGGAGAGGATGTGGAGAAAATACACTATTGGTTGGAATGTGAATTGGTACAGCCACTATGGAGAAGAGTATGGAAGTTCCTCAAAAAACTAAAATCAAGCAACCATATGATCCTGCAATCTCTCTCCTGGCCATATATCTTGAGAAAAACATAATTTGAAAAGATACATGCACCCCAGTGTTCACAGCAGCACTATTTACAATAGCCAAGACATGGAAACAACCTAAGTGTGCACTGACAGATGAATGGATACAGATGTGGAGATATATATATATATATATATATACACACACACACACACAGGAGTATTAGTGAACCATGAAAAATTAAATGCTGACATTTGCTGGAACATGGATGAATCAGTAATTATTATACTAAGTGAAATAAGACAAAGACAAATATCATATATTGCTTATATGTGGAATCTAAAAGACTATACAAATGAACTTAAAATAAGACATAAATAGACTCACAGACATAGAAAAAACTATGGCTACCAAAGGGGAAAGTGGGCAGGGGTGATAAATTAGGAGTTAAGGATTAAAATATACACACTACTATATATAAAATACATAACCACCAGTGACTTACTCATATAGCACAGGGAACTCTATTCAATATCTTATAAAAACCTATAATGCAAGAAAATGTAAAAAATTAATATATATGTGAGATATATATGTATGTTAATATATACACATTTGTGTGTGTGTGTCTGTGTGTATGTGTGTGAATCACTTTGCTGTACACCTGAAACTAACACAACATTGTAAGTCAACTATATTTCAATTTCCAATAAAAAATTAAAAAGAAAGGCCATTTTAACATGAACAGTAAGCAGAATTCTGGTCAACCACTTGTAAAAGAATGAATCTAGAATACTTTCTAACACCATACACAAAAATGTACCATTTTTCTCCCTCTGCAATTCAGCAGAAAATCCATCTTCAAATAAAGAGTAGTTCGTTGAACACATTTAACTTTAGAAAAAATATATTTATGTCTCCTTATTTTTTCATTTTACCATGAATATCCATTCATGAGCCTGTATGTAGGAAACACTTGTGTAAAGCATTCTCTGATATTAAACTAAGTGGGTCAGGATGCCTGATCCTCTTCCAGTTTGGCAGGGAAATGACAAGTCCTAGCATGATGACTATTAATACTTCAGCTACTACCAAATCAACAAAATTAGAAATGAAATTGGAGAAATCACAACAGACAACACAGAAATATAAAGGATCATAAGAGACTACTATCAGCAACTATATGCAAATAAAATGGACAACTTGGAAGAAATGGACAAATTCTTAGAAAAGTATAACTTTCCAAACCTGAACCAGGAAGAAATAGAAAATCTTAACAGATCCATCACAAGCACAGAAATTGAAACTGTAATCAGAAATCTTCCAACAAACAAAAGCCCAGGACCAGATGGCTTCACAGCTGAATTCTACCAAAAATTTAGAGAAGAGCTAACATCTATCCTACTCAAACTCCTCCAGAAAATTGCAGAGGAAGGTAAACTTCTAAACTCATTCTATGAGGCCACCATCACCCTAACACCAAAACCAGACAAAGATGCCACAAAAAAAGAAAACTACAGGCCAATATCACTGATGAACATAGGTGCAAAAATCCTTAACCAAATTCTAGCAAACAGAATCCAACAACATATTAATATTAAAAAGATCATGCATCATGACCAAGTGGTCTTTACCCCAGGGACACAAGGATTCTTCAATATTCGCAAATCAATCAATGTGATACACCACATTAACAAATTGAAAAATAAAAGCCATATGATTATCTTAATAGATGCAGAGACAAAATTCAACATCCATTTATGATATAAACCCTCCAGAAAGCAGACATAGAAGGAATATACCTCAACCTAATAAAAGCCATATATGATAAACCCACAGCAAACATTATCCTCAATGGGGAAAAATTGAAAGCATTTCTCCTAAAGTCAGGAACAAGACAAGGTTGCCCACTCTCACCACTACTATTCAACATAGTTTTGGAAGTTTTAGCCACAGCAATCAGAGAAGAAAAATAAATAAAAGGAATCCAGACTGGAAAAGAAGTAAAACTCCCACTGTTTGCAGATGACATTATTCTCTACATGGAAAACCCTAAAGATTCCACCAGAAAATTACTAGAGCTAATCAATGAATATAGTAAAGTTGCAGGATATAAAATTAACACACAGAAACCCCTTGTATTCCTATACACTAACAATGAGAAAACAGAAAGAGAAATTAAGGAAACAATTCAACTCACAATTGCAATGAAAAGAATAAAATACTTAGGAATAAATCTACCTAAAGAAACAAAAGACCTATATATAGGAAACTATAAAATACTGATGAAAGAAATCAAAGATGACACAAATAGTTGGAGAAATATACTGTTTCCATGGATTGGAAGAATCAATATAGTGAAAATGAGTATACTACCCAAAACAATCTATAGATTCAATGCAATCCCTATCAAGCTACCAACAGTATTTTTCACAGAACTAAAACAAATAACTTCATAATTTGTATGGAAATTAAAAAAAAAAAAACAACTTCGAATAGCCAAAGTAATCTTGAGAAAGAAGAAAGGAAATGGAGGAATCAACCTGCCTGACTTCAGCCACAGTCATCAAGACAGTATGGTACTGCCATAAAGACAGAAACATAGATCAATGGAACAAAATAGAAAGCCGAGAGATAAATCCACACACCTATGGACACCTTATCTTTGACAAAGGAGGCAAGAATATACAATGGAAAAAAGACCATCTCTTTAACAAGTGGTGCTGGGAAAACTGGTCAACCACTTGTAAAAGAATGAATCTAGAACACTTTCTAACACCATACCCAAAAATAAACTCAAAATTGATTAAAGATCTAAACATAAGACCAGAAACTATAAAACTCCTAGAGAAAAACATAGGCAAAACACTCTCTGATGTAACTCATAGCAGGATCCTCTATGACCCACCTCCCAGAGTAATGGAAATAAAAGCAAAAACAGACAAATGGGACCTAATTAAACTTAAAAGCTTTTGCACAATAAAGGAAACTCTAAGCAAGGTGAAAAGATAGCCTTCAGAATGGGAGAAAATAAGAGCAAATGAAGCAACTGACAAAGAATTAATCTCAAAAATATGCAAGCAACTCCTGCAGCTCAATTCCAGAAAAATAAGTGACCCAATCAAAAAATGGGCCAAAGAACTAAACAGACATTTCTCCAAGGAAGACATACATATGGCTAACAAACACATGAAAAGATGCTCAACATCACTCATTATCAGAGAAATGCAAATCAAAACCACAATGAGGTACCATCTCACGCTGATCAGAATGGCTGCTATCAAAGTCTACAAACAATAAATGCCGGAAAGGGTGTGGAGCAAAAGGAACACTCTTACACTATTGGTGGTACAGCCACTATGGAGAACAGTGTGGAGATTCCTTAAGAAAACTGGAAATAGAACTGCTATATGACCTAGCAATCCCACTGCTGGGCATACACACTGAGGAAACCAGAATTGAAAGAGACACATGTATCCCTGTGTTCACTGCAGCACTGTTTATAATAGCCAGGACATGGAAGCAACCTAGATGTCCATAGGCAGATGAATGGATAAGAAAGCTGTGGTACATATACACAATGGAATATTACTGAGCTATTAAAAAAATGCACTTGAATCAGTTCTAATTAGGTGGATGAAACTGGAGCCTATTATACAGAGTGAATTAAGTCAGAAAGAAAACACCAATTCAGTATATTAACGCATATATATGGAATTTAGAAAGATGGTAATGGTGATCCTATATGCAAGACAGCAATAGAGACACAGGTGTAAAGAACAGACTTCTGGACTCTGTGGGAGAAGGTGAGGGTGGGATGATTTAAGATAATATCACTGAAACATGTATATTATCCTATGTGAAACAGATCACCAGTCCAGGTTAGATGCATGAGACAGGGTGCTCAGGGCTGGTGCACTAGGATGACCCTGAGGGATGGGACTGGGGAGGGAGGTGGGAGGGAGGGTCAGGATGGGGAATACATGTACACCCATGGCTGATTCATGTCAATGTATGGTGAAAACCACCACAATATTGTACAGTAATTAGCCTCCAATTAAAATAAATTTTTAAAAATTGGGTAAAGAATTGGGAGGACAACATTACAAAATATGATGAAGTTTTAAAAATAATCCCATTCCTAGACATGTTTCTTAATCCATAATTCAAAGGAAATATACACTGTTCATTAAGATAAGTGCATCCCCATGATTTGTAATAAAAATATTAAACAAAAAAAAAATACTTAAGTTACTGAAGTACCTTTTAATCATATCACTTAATTTAATCCTCACAGCCATTCTATTAATATTCCCATTCTATAGATAAGGAAAGGAAATCTTAAAGAATGTATTACTTTCTCAAAGTAGCAAAACTAGCAAGTGGTAAAGTTACTATTCAAATTCATGTCTATATAGCTCCATAGTTCATGTTCTAAACTTTATGCAATGCAATCTCTCAGAAGTATAAAATATGAAAAGTCTAATTCAATGTAGATTTCTTCTCAAGCCACACCTACAAACTTCTAAAGTTGACCGATTACTTTGAGTTGACTTGAGGTTTATTAAGAGATTCTCAATCTTGGCACAGATAATTTATGCCAGATAATTATTGGTTGTGGGGGCTCTTCTGGACATTGTAGACCATTCACAACATCCCTGGCTTCCATGCACTAGATGCTGGTAGTATTCTCTTTGAGTGCCTGCATGTTCACTCAGTTGTATCTGACTCTTTGCAACCCCATGGACTGCAGCACACCAGGCTCTGCTGTTCATGGAATTCTCAAGGCAAGGAATACTGGAGTGGGTTGCCATTTCCTTTTCCAGGGGACCTTCCTGACTCAGGGATATGACTAGTATTTCCTGTGTCTCCTGCCTTGGCAGATGGATTCTTTACCACTTGGGAAGCCCACTCTCTTTGGAGTTATAGTAATAATAATAATAAAATATCTTTGGACACTGCCAAATGCTACCTGAGAGGCAAAACTGCCCCGTTCAAGAACCACTGGCTTAATTTCAGTCTTGCTGTATGGGTGCATCCAAAGACAACCTCAACATTATACAAAAGTGGGAATAGTTGCACCATGAACAAACACATTTTCCATGACTGGCTCTGTAAGACAGTTTTTAACAAGCAACAGCTTTGTCTTTTAATTCAAATATCATTGAAAACATTACTCATAACTATGATTTTTAGATAAATTTTGCTGGTATAAAAAAAGCAATTATATTTTGCTTAGTATAAGAGGATAGCTCTGAAAGTTTATTACAAACCAAGTAAAGCAATAACAATCCCTTTATAAGGCTAACATACAAAGGATGTTCAGGGAATAATTGACACCATCCAGTTGAAAAGGCTTCCTCCCGATATGATACAGCCACTAGCAAGATCAAAAAGTCTCTCCAGACTGAATATAGATGGCAGCGAGACATCAAATGGGACCTGAGAAAAAGCATAAAAGCGTTCATGAAATACATTGTTTCAAACTGTTGACTGAAGTAACAGTCTCAAAACACACAAACACCAATTCTAGGTAATGATCTTATGTGAAATATTCTTAACTCTTGCCTAAGATAAGACACAAAATTTCACATCTCTACTTTGCTGAAATGTCCTATATATCATTTTCTATCCTAATAAGACTCATATCTATGAATACATAAAAGTGGCATACAGATTCATGTCTGTAAATCTACAAAAATGAGACTATGAAATGGTAGACATTTCTAGAAATATGCATCATTTGATTTTATATAATCATTGCATATGATTTTAAGTTTAGGAATTTTAGTCCAGTTCCTAATGAACCACTTCCCTTCAGAACACATTGCACTGTGGACAAATCTCCACTCCCCCCCGCCCCCGCCCCCCCCCCAAAGGCCCAAGACCCCCTCCCCCGCCCGGCCTCGCGCGGGGAGGGGGGCTT
>SJYX01009635.1:111627-124146 GCA_006410675.1 Oreotragus oreotragus | reverse complement strand
CTCTGTTGTCCCCTTCTCCTCCTGCCTTCTATCTTTCCCAGCATCAGGATCTTTTCCAGTGAGTCAGTTCTTCACATCAGGTGGCCAAAGTATTGGAGTTTCAGCTATTCAATATACCAGTGAATATTCAGGACTGATTTCTTTTAGGATGGACTGGTTGTATCTCCTTGCTGTCCAAGGAACTCTCAAGAGTCTTCTCCAACACCACAGTTCAAAAGCATCAATTCTTTGGCACTCAGCTTTCTTTATAGTCCAACTCTCATATCCATACATGACTGTTGGGAAAACCATAGATTTGACTAGATGGACTTTTTGTTGGTAAAGTAATGTCTCTGCTTTTTAATATGCTGTCTAGGTTGGTCATAGCTTTTCTTCCAGGAAGCAAGTGCTTTTTAATTTCATGGCTGCAGTCACCATCTGCAGTGATTTTGGAACCCCCCAAAATAAAATATCTGTTTCCATTGTTTCCCCATCTATTGGTCATGAAGTGATGGGACAAGATGCCACGATCTTAGTTTTCTGAATGTTGAGCTTTAAGCCAACTTTTTCACTCTCCTCTTTCACTTTCATCAAGAGGCTCTTCAGTTCTTCCTTGCTTTCTGCCATAAGGGTGGTGTCATCTGCATATCTGAGCTTATTGATATTTCTCCCGGCAATCTCGATTCCAGCTTGTGCTTCATCCAGCCCAGCGTTTCTCATGATGTACTCTGCATATAAATTAAATAAGTAGGGTGACAATATACAGCCCTGACGTACTCCTTTCCCTATTCGGAACCCGTCTGTTGTCCCATATCCAGATTTAACTGTTGTTTTTTGAGCTTTCTCAGGAGGCAGGTCAGGTGGCCTGCTATTCCCATATCTTTAAGAATTTTCCACAGTTTGTTGTGACCCACACAGTCAAAGTCTTTGGCATAGTCAATAAAGCAAAAGTAGATGTTTTTCTGAAACTCTCTGGCTTGTTTGATGATCCAGCAGATGTTGGCAATTTGATCTCTAGTTCCTCTGCCTTTTCTAAATCCAGTTTCAACATCTGGAAGTTCATGGTTCATGTACTGTTGAAGCCTGGCTTAAAGAATTTTGTGCAGTACTTTGCTAGCGTATGAGAGGAGTACAACTGTGTGGTAGTTTGAACATTCTTTGGCTTTGCCTTTCTTTGGGATGGGAATTAAAACTGACCTTTTTCAGTCCTGTGGCCAGTGCTGAGTTTTCCATATTTGCTGGCATACTGAGTGCAGCACTTTCATAGCATCATCTTTCAGGATTTGAAATAGCTCAACTGGAATTCCATCACCTCCACTAGCTTTGTTCATAGTGATACGTCCTATGACCCACTTGACTTCACATTCCAGGATGTCTGGCTCTAGATAAGTGATCACACCATCGTGGTTATCTGGATCATGAAGATCTTTTTTGTGTAGTTCTGTATATTCTTGCCACCTCTTAGTATCTTCTGCTTCTGTTAGGTCCATACCATTTCTGTCCTTTATTGTGCTCATCTTTGCATGAAATGTTCCCTTGATATCTCTGATTTTCTTGAAAAGATCTCTAATCTTCCCCAGTCTATTGTTTTCCTCAATTTTTCACATTGATCACTGAGGAAGGCTTTATCTCTCCTTGCTATTCTTTGGAAGTCTGCATTCAAATGAGTATATTTTTCCTTTTCTCCTTTGCCTTTAGCTTCTCTTCTTTTCTCAGCTATTTGTAAGGCCTCATCAGACAACTATTTTACCTTTTTGCATTTCTTTTTATTGGGGATGGTCTTGATCACTGCCTCCTGTATGATGTCATGAACCTCTATTCACAGTTCTTCACGCACTCTATCAGATCTAATCCCCTGAATCTATTTCTCACTTCCAGTGTATAATCTAAATCGATTTGACTTAGGTCTTACCTGAATGGTCTAATGGTTTTTCCTTACTTTCTTCAATTTAAGTCTGAATTTGGCAATAAGGAGTTCATGATCTGAGCCACAGTCAGTTCCTGGTCTTGTTTTTGCTCACTGTATAGCAATGCAGGAGACAAGGGTTCAATCCCTGGGTCAGGAAGACATCCTGAGAAGGAAATGGTAACCTACTCCGGTATTTTCACCTGGCAAATCTCATGGACAGAGGAGTCTGGAGGGCTATAGTTCATGGGGTCACAAAAGAATCAGACACAACTTAGTGACTAAACCACCACCAACCATATCAGCTATTACACCAAATCAACAGGTACACACTGTGACTGCTACAGGCAAACCAGAATATCTATAATCACCCAACTTAAAAACATCCTGCAAAATCCCCCAGCCCTCTTCTCCTCTGACTGGGAGGCCAGGTAGTCCAGATAGCACAGTTACAAGTTGAAGGTGAGTTGCCCTCCCCTTGCCGACTTTTATGAGAAATAAACCTTTATTACCAGTTCACAGGGTATTTGTTCATAGAACATAGCCTAAGATATCCTGACTCAGACATGTACACTCTGGCAAGCTTGCTCTCCCCTGATTGTATTTCTAGATAGGGGACATTCCATCAGCGTAAGGGTTTGACTCCACTTAAAGGTCAGGTCATTTGCTCTCAGCAGCAAAGTTACAGAAAGAAATGCTCTAACTGGGTACAAATGCCGACACTGGGTTCCCTCCTGAACAGTTGTGACTGGTCTGCTTATGGGCTTTTGACCTGGGAGACTGAAATGAAAACTCCAGAGTTTGAACAATACTTGGCATTTCTTGATGCTTTTTTTTGAAGTTCAGTGAGCTTAACATCAGGCAACTCTAAACAGGGGGCTCTTTTTCAGAGCAAAGACTTACAAAGAATATGAACTGATGTTGGCATTTTATTCAGGGGACTTTGTTGGTGAGAGTGAAAGCATGAAGGGCTTTGTTGGTCAGCAGCTCCCACTGCAGCAGAAACTAGAGGGTAGCTCTGTGAGCTCTAGTGTGTGTGGAGGGAACACTGCTCATGCTAACTCCTTTGTTCAGATCCATGCACACTGCAAGCAGCTGCCAACCATTCTTACAGCGTGGCCACCACTGACTGGCAATTTCTGATAAGAAGTGTAGCAGAGCATACAATTTACAAAGCTATTTCACATAAAGTATTTCTTTTTAGCTTTTTTTTTCATTATCTCTAACTTGAGCAATCAGCCTTTGGTCTGTCAATATTAATAAGAGGATGTGGAGGGGAAGGGGGCAAGGAAAGAGAAGGAGGAAGAGAAGGAGGAGAGGCAGTAAGAAGATGGATCAAACAGAGTGGGATCCATCCTGAACCTCCCTGAACATCTAAACCCATATTGTGTGCCTGGTACCACTTCAGGCACTCGTGGGCTAATGCTAATTGTGTGGCCAAAGTAAAATGTGTCAATATTTATATGGATTTTTTTGTTAATCAAAAGCATAGTTTAACAGTTCTCCAGAAAATTAAGCTGAGAGGGAAAAAATACCAATCCTCAAAGCTTATATACTGTATGGTTCTAATACAACATTCTTGAAATGACAGAACTATAGAAATGGAGAATAGATTAGTCATTGTCAACAGTCAGGGACAGGGTGGGGTGTGAGAGTTGGAGGTGACTCTATAAAAGGACAACAGGAGGGGTCCTTGTTGTGATGAAATTGTTCTGTAGTCTGACTTTATTAGTGTCAATATCCTGGTTGCAATACTGTAATATAGCTTCACGCTGTACTACATTATTATATTTTTATTTCATGTGAGTCTATAATGAAGAATGGTTGAAAAATTATAGTAAGATTATATTAAATGTCTATTTGCTCTCTTGAAAAGTTGCAAGCATTCAGCTAGGCCAAAGGTCACTAGTGCAGAGAGTTACTAATGATCAAACGAAGAAATGACTCATTTCCCATTATTTTAAGTCTGGGGGAAAAAAGATGGCTACAGTGTACTGGCAGCTTACACATGGTGTTGACAGGCAGTATATCAGATGCGTTATGCACTGTCTCTAACATAATCCTACACGAGGAGGAGCTATCATCAAAGTAATGATAAGGAGCTGAAGCAGAGAAGGAAATGTGAGTAGCTCACCATCACATCATAATAGATGGTGGAACTAAGAATCAAATTATGTTTTTATCTGCTGAAATACATTGCTTCTGAGACCTTCAACAACATGGAATTGACCTGAGGTCTTTAAGGACAAATGGTTTGTCCACAGGAATAACACTGGGGCTCGAGTGTTCATAGAGCACTCTTTCCACCATGCTGTGCTCTCACAGGTGGTTGAGAAGAGAACATAATGGCAGTGTCAGCTGCCTGAGAGACAGGGGAGATAAGCGCAAAAACCTTAAAAAGGCTGGGGTCCAAAGCATAACAAGGAAAATGGGTAAATTTACACGAGTTCCTCCTTTGTAGATTTATTTGAATATAAAGAACTATAATTCAGAACATTTCAGAAGATCTGTCCACTGACTCAGAAATATGGGGCAAAAATCAGCATGCCCCTAAAGTGCATTATAATCCCACTGTTAGGGACCAGTTTTTTAATCAAGATAAAACCATTACCAAAAAATGAAGTGAGTGAAAACTAAGCACTTAATTCAGTTTGCAGTGAGATAGAAAGCAATGAACAGATCTGCTAATAATGTTCTTGCCTCTCACCACCTTTGAGGTTACACAAAGTGACTCAACTTTGGGAAACTGTCCCCTTGATTCTGAAATACAGCTGTATCCGAAATGAAGCCAGGCTTGCTTTCTCAAGCAGCGCACAACACTTCTCGCCACTTTTCCAGTAAATACACAATATCAGGTTCATGACTATATTTTGGCTTAAATTATATCCAAGTATCATTATACCTCCAATTGCATGTCTGACAAAAGTGGGACCAGTGCTTTGAGCACAGAGAACACAAAGGCTCTTGGTTCCTGGATGAGTGAGAGCTGTTTCACCTTGACACTGTTGCTGGCAAATCTCTGAGAGATGAGCGTTTTGAAAATGCTATAAACAGCTTAGCCTTTTCTTAGCATTTTGAAGAGCACATTAATAGCCTGGCCTTTTCTTAAGGGCTTTCTTTTTCCCTTAGCCAAATTTGACAGTTGGAAGTGAACAGTGAGCAGATGGAATCAAAGTCAGAGCCGTGTCTTAAAAGCAGTGTGGAAATGATGTCATCCGGCATTGTCTTCAAAAGAATATAAGAATATTAAGTGGATGTCTCATGAACTTACATACAAAGGATACTCTTCACTTGAGGACAGAATGATAATGTCTCACAGAAGAAAGATATAATTCTTGATACCCATAAAATCTATTCAGACAGCTCTTAGCTGGTACCAAATAACCCTGCAACTCTCAACCAAAAGAAGTTATATTAATAGAATTAATTTTTAAATACTTAATATATAGAATAGCTTGTTCTCCATGCTGTAAATGACAGTTTAAAGATGGTTTTTGTCTTTGTTACCATTTGGGAAATATTGTTAAAAAGAAGCCAAGAGGTACACAGTCATGTAACAGAATTAGCCAAAGGAAGTTAAAAAGCCTAACACTACCCTCTTGGACTTAACAGCTTCCCAAAAAGTGATATGGAAGCTCTCCTACATAAACTGGGACACATGCAACCCCATCCAACACCCAGAAAAACTGCATAGCTTATTTCAAAGGGTTTGTTGAGAATCCACCTAGTTTTTCTGCTGTCTTCTGTGTATAAACACACAGCAACTCCATAGCAGCTGAATTTTTAAAAACTGGCTAAGCAGTTTGCCAGGAGCAGTGTCTGCTTAGAGCAGGAAGAGGCCTAGAAATTAGGAATGCTTTATCGGATGTTGTGGACAGCTGCATCTTCCCAAAATGGCTGCAACAATGTTCTGCGTACAGCTGGAAGTCAGTAATTACCAATGAACAGAGAGTCATGTAAGATGACTTAGTCCTCCCCGCAGTCAGTCACAGCAAGAGCGGAAAGAATATTTTCAGCATCATATCTGAAGCCTATCTGACAACTTGGAAACTGTAGTAATTTGAACTTATGTAGGCAATAAAAGGATAGCTTCATTGCTGGCACATCAAAAGTATACCGAATTGTCATTTGCATTCTGTGCTAAGAAGGTCAGCATGGAGCACTCATTCTCTTACTTCATTTCCTTGCTAGTCGCAGGTTCTTTTTGTCACAAGCTACGTGGCAATATTTATTTTAATCAAGAAGAGGCAATACGAGCAAAGGCAATTATAACAGGTAGGTTTGGTAAAGAACTAAACAGCAAGATCTCATCTCAGTGACCAAAAAAAAAAAAAAAAAGCATGTAATTGTATTTGTCTGACAATTTATTTCTTGGAACAAGCTTGTAAATGCCCATGGTCCATCCAGCACTATCAGGTAAGTCTAGCTCTCAGTGGAGGGGTTAGCATGGGGTCAACTGGAGGCACCTTCTCTTGGACTGAAGATTGGGATCTCATGTTGGAATCTTGCACCTTGACAGAATTTCTCTAAGATCCAACAGTGATTTATACTACCGGAACAGAAAGTGACTCCTGGTTTTCTCCCTATCTTCAGCACCATTGCTCTCCGTTTCTGTCAATGTTTCAGAACAAATTTGTATCTTAAAAATCAGTTGAAATTAGTTGACTAGAGCTTGAAGAATTCAAACATACTTCACAGGACCATGGTAAAGATGATGACGACAATGAAATAGTTAAAAATTTACTAAACGTTTATTTGCTCCAGCTATGCTGTGCTAGTCATTTCGGTCATGTTCGACTCTTTGTGACCCCATGGATGGTCGCCCACAAGGCTCCTGTGTACATGAGATTCTCCAGGCAAGAATATGGAGGGAGTTACCATGCCCTCCTCCAGGGGATCTTCCTGACCCAGGGATTGAACGTGTATCTTTTAGGTTTCCTGCATTGGCAAGTGGGTTCTTTACCACTAGCGCCATCTGAGAAACCCCTATTTGCACTAGACCCTACTCCCAATACTAACATACTTTATTTACTTTAAACTTCATGATTGTGAGGCATTATTGGTATTATTATCCCACTTTATATCAGAGAAAACTGAAGCTTAGAGAAGTTAAATAATTTGCCTTGGGTCAAACAAGATCCAAGGCTGGGATTTCAACCCAAGTCTGTCAGAAGCTAAAGCCCATTAATGTTATAAATCATGTGTCTTAAAAAATCAGTTTTTTCCTGTGACATACTCCTGCATTGCAGGCAGATTCTTTACCATCTGATCCACCAGGGAAGCCCTTGTAAACCACAGTTTGTACAAAATGAGATTTAAGCCTGATTTTTTAAATTACCAATGGTCTGCTGCAGTAATTCTACACATTTCCACAATAAAATATTAAGTACTTCATTTAAAAAAAAATGGAAAAAGAACAAATGGCCAGATAAAAAAAATTAATCAGATATTAAACTTCAGGTATTGAAAATTAAAGAGAATTTAATTCAGTTCAAGAAACAGTAACCAAGTGATGTCCTGTACAAGGCACTATAAGAATTCATTCAGAGATTGAGATAGCATCACTCCTGCTCCGGAGCAGCCAAAGCACTCATGGTAGGGATACAGTGTAATGTTTCAAGACTCACTAAAATATAATCTCCTAAGAGAAGTCTCCCCTTATCACCTATCTAACCTGCTGACCTGTTCTCTGTTACTTTCTATCACAGGGATAAGTGTACTTCTTCTGTAAAGGGCCGGATAGTAAACGATTTAGGCTGTGGGTTATATGGTCTCTGTCAAAACCACTCAGCTCTGCTGTTGTAGTTTGAAAGCAGCTTTAGACCCACTGGTAAACAAATGAACATGGCTGTGTTCCAATAAAACTTTATTTACAAACAGGCAGTTGGCCAAGTAACTGTGCCAACTGGGCACAGTTTGCCAACCCTACTCTAACATCTCACTCTGTTTTTTTCCTTCATAGCACTTAACAAAGGGTGGTATTATCTTATTTATTTATTTACTGTTTCCCTCCACAAAAAAAAAAAAAAAATAGCAGCTCCAAGAGAGTGGGGTCCTTGTTGCTTGTTCACAGCAGGCTCTCTAGGGTCTATAAAAGAGTTCCTGACACCTAGGCAACTCACTCTATGTATCTGTTGATCAGTTACATGAATGAACACAAGGAGAAAGTCACACTGCCAAAAAAATATGAACTATATTTGGCCTTACTATTAATAAATATAAAATAAGTGAAAATGCTATTTTTTACTTGTTAGCTGTACAACAGTTAGAAGAAGAGGATGACGAGGAGGGGAGGAGAGGTGTAAAGGGGAGGGAGAGAGAGAGCAGAAAGAGGGAGAGAGCTGGTGTGGATGGGTATGTGGGTAAACCGGGCCTCTCGCTACTGCAGATAGGGGAGAAGACTTGTGGCCGTTTGCAGTTATACACCAAATTGTATATGTCCATTCAAAAAGGGCAAAGGAGTGAATAGACATTTCTCCAAAGATATACAAAAGGGTAATCGGCACATGAAGGATTCTCAATTAAATTAGTTTTAGAGAAATGCAAGTCAAAATCACAATGAGGTACCACTTTACATCCATTAAGATGGCTATTTTCAAAAAAGAGAAAGTAAGTGTTGGTGAAGAAAAAGAGTTTTAGAACCCTCTTGCACTGCTGATGGGAATGTGAGATGGTGCAGCTGTTGGGCGTTCCTTAAAAAGTTAAGCACAGAACTACCATATGAGCCACCAATTCCTCTCCTAGGTATGTACCTAGATACGTATACACTCATGTTTATAGTAGCATTATTTACAAGAGCCAAAAAGTAGAAACACCTTGAATGTTCATCTATCCACAGGAGAGTGGATAAACAAATATGGTATATGCATACAATGGAATATTATTTAGTCTTAAAAAGGAATGCAGTACTGATACATGCTAAAACATGGATGAACTTTGAAAACATTGTGTTAAGTGAAATGTGTGTGTTGGTCGCTCAGTCACGTCCGACTCTTTGTGGCCCCATGGACTATAGCCCACCAGGCTCCTCTGTCCATGGGATTCTCCAGGCAAAAATACTGAAATGGGATGTCCCTTCCTATCCCAGGGGATCTTCCCATCCCAAGGACTGAACCTGCATCTCTTATGTCTCTTGCATTCGCAGGCAGATTCTCTACCACTAGCGCTACCTGGGAAGTTCAAATGAAGTAAGATAGCCACAAAAAACCAATATTGTATGATTCAATTTATATGTAATATTCAGAACAGGCAAATAGTAGAACAGAGGTTACCAGGAACTTGGGGAGGAAAGGAAATGGGAGTTATTATTTAATGGGTACAAAGTTTCTAACTGGGATTGTGAAAAATCTGTGGAGACAGATGGAGGAGATGTTTGCACAACATTTTGAATGTACTTAATGCCACTGATACATACACTTTAGAAATTATTAAAATTATAAATTTTATATTATAGATGGTTAACCACAATAAGGAGAAGGCAATGGCACCCCACTCCAGTACTCTTGCCTAAAAAATCCCATGGACGGAGGAGCCTGGTAGGTTGTAGTCCATGGGTGGCGAAGAGTTGGACACAACTGAGTGACTTCACTTTCACTTTTCATTTTCATGCACTGGAGAAGGAAATGGCAACCCACTCCAGTGTTCTTGCCTGGAAAATCCCAGGGACGGGGGAGCCTGGTGGGCTGCCATCTATGGGGTCGCACAGAGTCGGACATGACTGAAGCGACTTAGCAGCAGCAGCAGCAACCACAATAAGGTGTATACAGATCTTTCTTGATTTAGGAAGGGGTTGTGAAAAGTGTCTGACTCTTTGTGATGTTCCAATAAATGGGTCAATAAATGGACCTGCAAAGAGATCAAACCAGTCAATCCTAAAGGAAATATGATGCAAAGAGCTGAGTCATTTGAAAAGACCCTGATGCTGGGAAAGATTGGGGGCAAGAGGAGAAGGGGACAACAGAGGATGAGATGGTTGGATGGCATCACCCACTCAATGGACATGGGTTTGGGTGGACTCCAGGAGTTGGTGATGGACAAGGAGGCCTGGCATGCTGCAGTTCATGGGGTCACAAAGAGTCGGACACGACTGAGTGACTGAACTGAACTGACTGAAAGGAAATCAATCCTGAATATTCTTCGGAAGGACTGATGCTGAAGCTGAAGCTCCAATAGTTTGGCCACCTGATGAGAAGAGCTGACTCATTAGAAAAGACCCTGATGCTGGGAAAGACTGAAGGCAGGAGGGAGAAGGGGATGACAGAGGACGAGTTGGTTGGATAGCACCACTAATGGAGTTGAGTTGAGCAAACTCCAGGAGCTGGTGAAGGACAGGGAAGCCTGGCGTGCTGCAGTCCATGGGGTCGAAAAGAGTTGGGCATGACTGAGCAACTGAACAGACACAATAAATGGATAAACTCATCGTGGGTTGAAAATATTTCAAGTCAAAAATATCCTTAATATACCTAACCTACCAAACATCAGAGCTTAGCCTAGCGCACACCTTAAAAGTGCTCAAAACACATACATTAGCCTGCAGTGGGACACAGTCATCTAAAACAAAGCCAACTTTACAATAAAGTGTTGAGTAGCCTATGCATACTTATTATGCACATTTATTCCATACTGTACTGAAAGTTAAAAATGGAATGGTTGTTACATGTGTGGATTGCTTCCTCTTGGGATCGTGTGGTTGATGGGAGCTGTGGCTCACTACTGTTGCCCAGCATTACAAGTATCAGACTGCATATCACTGGCCTGGGAAAAGTTCAAAATTCAAAGTACAGTTTCTACTGAATAGGTATTGCTTTCACAATATTGTAAGGTTAAAAAATCATAAGTTGAATGACTGTAAATCAGGGACCATGGGTATATGCTTTTTACTCCAAAATCCTATTCCTAACAATTAACTTGGAGAATGGGTAATGCAGAAGGGTGAAATAAGTATGTACTAGAATCCATCAACTTCAAGATCCATGAATAAAGATCTAATTATATAAATAAAGTCTGACATGACAATACACAAAAGAAACTATTATGTAGGCATTAAATTGAACAGGGTAGACTTTTCACAAAAAATATCTCCGTTAACACTATTGCTGAATAAAAAAATACAAGTTAAAAAATGTGTGTGGAGAATGATCCCATTGATGTAAAAATTCTAAAGTCTAATTATATATGAAAAATATGTAAGATATTTTCTAAAATGTTAATAGTGGTTATTATCTGAATGGAGGGTTTGAGATGATTTTAAGATTATCTTCTTCACAATTTTCTGTACTAATTTATTTTCTAACAAAAAATATGTCTAACCAAAATAACATGCTGTTATAAACTCATGTTTATCACTTTTTTCACATTAATTAAGGAGGGTTAGGCCCTTGATACTTTCATAATAGATGTTTTCTGCATTTCCATTTCCATAGCAACAACATACTTGTGAGAGAATCAGATATAGTTTTAAAAGAGAAACATACCTCAGATAGTGGAGTTGCCATTTCATCGCCCAAAAACAAAGATACTATTTCATTGCAACAGACAATAATCATGTTCTAGAAATAAAAGACAACATAGTGAGGTTGATCTTATTGGTAAAATACTGGGTATTTTAGTTACAAGTTATTTGTTTCATTTGTCTTTTGCTACATCATTCTCTAACCCTAATTCCCAGGATGAAATGTAGAGGTATTCAGAGGTTACAATCTTTAAAGTAGTTATGGTTACTTGAAAAGATACAGAATAGCCACAAAATATAAGATTTAATGATGAATAATAAATTATTTTAGGATTTTTTTCCCTGAAAAATCACCATTAAAATTCATATGTTACAGAAGAACAGGTAAAGGAATTTACACCAAATTAAGATTTTGGAAGACCACTTTTTTTCTGAGAAGAGAGCCCTGGAATAAAGAGGGTTAGATCTCAGGAAGGGTTTGAGAAAAGATGAACAGTTGGGAATTGACAAAGAAAAAAAAAACTGGAAAGAGTAAATGAAGAGGGAGAGTGGCGGCATGTAGGATCTCTCAGCTGTGGCATGTGAACTCTTAGTTGTGAAGTCCCGTGTGCTGCCACTAAGACCTGGCAAGGACAAATAAATAAGTATTTTTTAAAAAGAGGAGGAATCAACCTGCCTGACTTCAGGCTCTACTACAAAGCCACAGTCATCAAGACAGTATGGTACTGGCACAAAGACAGAAATATAGATCAATGGAACAAAATAGAAAGCCCAGAGATAAATCCACACACCTATGGACACCTTATCTTCAACAAAGAAGGCAAGAATATACAATGGAGTAAAGACAATCTCTTTAACAAGTGGTGCTGGGAAAACTGGTCAACCACTTGTAAAAGAATGAAACTAGAACACTTTCTAACACCATTCACAAAAATAAACTCAAAATAAAACAAATAAACTCAAAGATCTAAATGTAAAACCAGAAACTATAAAAATCCTAGAGGAGAACATAGGCAAAACACTCTCCAACATAAATCACAGCAGGATCCTCTATGATCCACCTCCCAGAATACTGGAAATAAAAGCAAAAATAAACAAATGGGATCTAATTAAAATTAAAAGCTTCTGCACAACAAAGGAAACTATAAGCAAGGTGAAAAGACAGCCTTCTGAATGGGAGAAA
>SJYX01009635.1:84806-108937 GCA_006410675.1 Oreotragus oreotragus | reverse complement strand
AGACAGCAAAAGAGACACAGATGTATAGAACAGTCTTTTGGACTCTGGGAGAGGGAGAGGGTAGGATGATTTGGGAGAATGGCATTGAAACATGTATAATATCATATAAGAAATGAATCGCCAGTCTAGGTTCGATGCAGGATACAGGATGCTTGGGGCTTTTTGGGATGACCCAGAGAGACGGTATGGGGAGGGAGGTGGGAGGGGGGGTTCAGCACTGGGAACACGTGTACACCTGTGGCAGATTCATGTTGATGTATGGCAAAACCAATACAGTATTGTAAAGTAAAATAAAGTAAAATTTTTTTTTAAAGTGAAAAAAAGAAAAAAAGAGGAGGAGTCAGTATTGTCCTCAGTCCGTTTTTGAGGACATTGCTGCGGCCCCACTGTATGGCCACAGCTGTGTGTCTGAGTGGACACTGGACCCAAGAGAGATCAACCTGTAGGCAGGGCTGAACCAATCAGATTCTCCACCATTGTGATTTTACTTAAGGAAAGACAACAGAAGGGAGCTATCAGCAGTACTGGCTGCCTGAGCTGAGAGGTCCCAACAGGTGTTGGAAAGGCAGCCCATAACGAGTGAGGAGGAAGCAGAGATAAAAGCGAGCTTAGGCCCCTGTGGGTCCGGGTACACTCTTGGCTCCCAACTCTCCAAGTTTCATTTTCTGTGGGGTCCGCTGTGTTTTGTCCCTGGTCCTTAGTTATGCAAGAGCTTACTGACCATGCCCTGCCAAACACTGCCTCCTTACCAAACCTATTTCATTTGGGTTAGCGTAAGTACTGATAGTTTTTCTTTACTTACAACTAAAGGAGCCATGATTATAAGACTGTCAGAGATAAACTATGCTTATCTCACAGGGTTGCTCACATCTTTCAACAATTTGCTTTTATTTCAGTAGTATTAGTACGTACATGTACTAACATCCAGAAATATGAAAATGATCAAAGTGCATTCAGTTTTAAATTAACACTCACCAAGGCTGGCTAAAAGCCTTAAAGAAACCATTGAACTCAAGTTTTAACAAATGCACAAAAATAGAAAAGATAAAAATTTGGAGTTCCAAAGCTATAGCTAATTCTATTCACTTTAACAAATATATCTGAGGCATTCTACTAGGCACTGTGGAACACGAAGATAAAGAAACAAACTCTGTCCTCACAAAGTGTATAAGAACTGAAAAAAAAAAAAATAGATTCATACTTAACTAAATAATATGCCAAGTAAAGCGTGGTGAGAACATGGGTAGCTATGACATGTTATAAGAGCCTAGAGATGGGAGAGAGAGTAATATGTATATTGAACAGGGAATAATTCCTGGAGAAAGGGAATTGAGACATGAGAAAGTAGTAGCTGGCAAAGGATGGGGACAAGGATGAAGGGAGCCATGTAAGCAACGTAACAGCAGATACTCAAGGAACATAAAGAGCCTGGTATGGTCTTTACGACAGAAATGTATTGGGAGCTTGGTGATAAGAGTGGTGAGGAATAAGACTGAGAGGTATACTTATAACAGGACGTGTGCTGCTGCTGCTGCTAAGTCACTTCAGTCGTGTCCAGCTCTGTGCGACCCCAAAGACGGCAGCCCACCAGGCTCCCCCATTCCTAGGATTTTCCAGGCAAGAGTACTGGAGTCGGTGGCCGTTGCCTTCTCCAAACAGGACATGTAAATGTAAGGAATTTGGATTTTGTTGCTTAGGAAATTGAGAGGCACTGGACTGAGGGGATAATGATTGCTTTAAGAAAATATTAATAATTCTGGCCATCTGGCCACTGTTTAAAGGTTAACTAGACTAGGAAGAGATGAGAAAGAAGTTAGCTGGGAGGCTTCTGAAATTGGGCAGGAAGCGATCGTGACCAGAAGTAGGGCAGCATTCATGGGACCAGAAAGGATGGAAGGCAGCAGGACATCCAGGACTCATCGGGGGTCACCAGCTCTCTGTGGTGAACTTTGCAGTCTAGTCCCCTTTACTAGATGGGGCAACACACATCCTGGAGTGCATTCTTACATATTCTTATTTGTTCCTATTTCTATGTTTCTAATTGAGTTCTTAGAACTGGTTAACATATGTATATGGTTGCAATAATAGCTGTGATGGGCCGCTGTCATGATTTCATCAAGAGCTATCAAGCAAAATGACTCTGTCTGTATCCATTAAACATTTCACATAACAGATGGAGACACCATGTTTCCTGATAAATGCCTTCCATGGTCTGTGTCAACACAGAGTGAACAGAAATTTTGCCTCGACAACGTTCTATTTCTTTGGTGTTATTTCAGGTAGACCACGTACACATGTTGGAAACTGGCTGATTCGCTGTTGGGCTGTGAGGGACCTACCGGGACCTTTCTGCCTAGAAATGAAGACAAGGGAAGCACCAAGCTCATCAATTCCTGGGAAGGCTGCCAGAGGGATGCTGCAGTTGGCAACGGGGGCTGGGAGGGCACAGACGGTCTCTTGCTCAATATTTGCCATTTCCCCCTTAAGAAGGAGCATCTGTTGATTCTATGAGTGGTGGGCCTCTGAGTTATTACAAAACTAACAGTGCCAACATTTTGACTTTGAAATTCTCATGGTCATTCACCAGTTTTATGAAAAAAAACAAAACATTCTAAATTGCTTTCCATCCTCCAAACTCTTGCTTTCCACATCCCTCCTCCACATGCCATCAGGGTTATCTCAGCAAATCTCAGGATAGGTCATGGGATGCTCTTCTGGGTGCTGCCCCCACTTTCTCCAACCCCCCACCCCTCACCCAGCCCTGCTTTCCCAGGGTCCTACATTTACCCCGCACCCCTGACACCCTGATATAACATCCAGCTCCATGACTTCACTTCTCATCTCCTGCTGGATCCTTGGTCAGGAGTAGGCGCTCTCCATAGGTCTCCAACGAGAAGTTTCATGAGCAACTACTGAAGAGGCACCATGTGTCAGTTACTGGGCGAGGTACTGAACATCGAAAGATGAAGCTGACCCCCGAGCAAAGGAATTCAAAGTCAAGAGATAGGAAGAGATACAGAAAGAGATAATGGCCAAAACAATAGTAAGGGGGCACAGGGTATTTGGGGGTGCAAAGAAACACGGTCTTTATTTCCGTCTACTGGCTAATAGAATGCTGCCTGAGCTACTGAAGCAAGGACAAAGTCTGGTTCAGCTTTCTCTTTTAACAGACACACACACACACACACACACACACACACACACACACACACACACACCCCTATGTGAATGAGATTTGTTTAAATGATAGAATAGTTGCCATCAACAGTCCCCCCATTGAGAAGGAAGGATTCTAGCAACCTTGCCCTTTTGTGTAAGTGTAGCACCCAGAATGGAGGAAACAGGACAACGGGAAGGTGTCAGAAAGACAAGGCGACCTCAGTAATCAAGAGCTGAGCCAGAGTGGGAAGTTGAGAGGAGACAAAACACTCCATGCAGACTGAGTTGGAGGGAGGACATGTGTAGTTGCTCAGTCATGTCCAGCTCTTTGCAACCCCGTAGGCTGTACCCAGGCTCCTCTGTTCCTATTTTCCAGGCAAGAATACTGGGGTGGGTTGCCATTTCCTACTCCAGGGGATCTTCCCGAACCAGGGATTGAACCCACATTTCTTCCGTCTCCAGCATTAGCAGGTGGATTCTTTACCACTAGCACTACCTGGGCTGGAGGGCAAAATTCAGAAGTTAGAGAGCAGCCATGGAAGCCAGGGAGGCACAAAGAACAAGGCAGTTGGGAAAAAGAGATTTAAAAGAAGTTATGCTGTATATGAGGAAAGGATTCCCTCTCAGATGTTCCTATGAGAGCCTCCATAAAGATTTAGATGTATTTTCAACTGTTTTGAATATTAAATTTATGTTTCTTTGAATGCCAGACTTTTCTTGCTAAGGGCCACCAGGCAGCTGGGCTCATTATGAACAACATCTGGGTACCTATGACCATACTCAGCCAGTGATTAAGCTCCTCCTGACAGGGACTTAATTGTACTGATTTCAGTATGTTCTTATCTCCTCAAGCCTAGAAAATTTTTGCACATACCAGTCTCTCAAAAATAATGTGTTAATTCATGCTAATGCTTAATTGTATTTTATTCTGTGTTTTCACAGTACTTTGATATTTGGGATATGTTAACTAACTTTAATTGCCTTATACAACCGGGTGTCCCACACATGTTTACAAAACTCATTTTAGATGACCTGGTAAATATATTTTAGGATTTTTGTATCACTATGTTGTTATCATTCCAAAAAGGTGTTTCTGTCTTAAAATCAGAATGGTTTGTATCTTTCCTATGCTTTAAAGCACCTGATATGCCCTGAAGACACCCCATAAAGCGAAGAATGACAGGTTAAAATAACCCAGTGATTCAGAGCCAGTGTTGTTAATTTGGAAGAAGGACATGTTTTCAAGCCAGAAGTGACTGGAACACCTGTTCTGTAGCCCTCCCGAAACATCTTAAATTAATATCTGTGTTCTCAAGTTTTTGGCTTATTCCAGACCATAGGGATTTGGAGGGGAAAAAAGGAAAAAAAAAAAAGAAGGGAATAAGAAACATAACAAGATTCACTACCTCCCATATCAACAAGATTCACTACCTCCCGTATCAACCAAAGGCACATTTTCTGAGCCTTTATGTTTAACAACCCACCAAAAATCTATACTGTGATAGAAGTAAATAGATTATAGAGGTTATGAAATCCTGTCCAATTCCAAACCAGTATCGATCTCTTCAAGTGTCCTAGTTAAATTCTAATTAGCTCCAAGTGAAGGTTGTCATGACAACGAACCAGCAGATTTTAGTCAATGGAATTTATGTGATATAACCCAGAACCTAGGTGCTTTTTCCCCTTACATGTTGGTTAGTATATTGGAAAAAATAAAATGTTATATTTCACAACTTTCAAATGTTGTGAATTAATTTGTTTGCTAATTCACCTACACTAAAAATATTAGTTTTTTCCTCACTTTGTGACATTCCTGCATATATAAATACCTACCAGAACTGGAACACATCTCAAAATGCCCTAATTAAAGTTGAAGAAACATTTTTAAGTTGGAGAATAAAACAAACTCAAAAATATAGAAGAGAACATCAGGACTGAAAGGAGTTTATTCTTCTCAAGAACTGAGCCACTCATATATATCACTCTAGTCAGGACAGGAAAGCAAGATGCAAAACTTGACTCAGGCAAGGTGGGTCATCTGGATTCTCCCCTCTGCCTGCCAAATGCCCCCACTTTCCCTGTTTATTCCTAATTTGTTTGAATTCATAGTCAACTTCTTGACTCAGGAGCTGGGCTCATGGGGATGAGCTTGATACCGACATCTGACTCCCAGGGAAATTCTGATGACTCATTCTCACCTAGGAACCATCTCTTCATCTCAGTGGTATCTGAATGAAAAGATCATGGTTAGAGACAAGGAGAAAACTAGTCCCAGAGAAGATTAGGTGACTAACCCTTGGTAGTAAAGCTAAGTGGCAGAGCACAACCTAGAATGCTTACTCTTATGGACACTCAGTCTCCTGTCTCAGACAATGTCAGCTGGGAAGACAAATGGGTTCAGGAGAAACACAATCACTTTCCTTTTATGAACTATATAATAATGGGTTCAAGGACAATTTCAGCAAAGAGTAGTCTAGGTTATGGCTCAGGGACAGCAACCTGTTAAGTTTGGTCTATGACTAAAAAACTATCATTGTAAGAGATTTACGAAAGAAGTTTAAAAATGAGTTCTTGAAAACAGATGTGAAAGGGCAACAATGCACTTTAGGAAAAGAATTATATACATGAATCTCATGAGCTTGAGGTATCTGATCTACCAGGAGATTTACTGTAATTTCTCAGGATAGTATTGCTATCGTTAAACATCTGGTAATTTGTGTCATAACATTTGAGGACCTGTAAAGGATGTGCAACTAAAATTCTAAGCTATCAGTTCTATGATAAACGTAGGCACAGAGCACAGGTGATAAAACTCTGGAAAGTTGTTTCTTTGCAAAGACCAACTGTTCTTGCCTGATAATCCTCTTACAGCTGGACTGGTGCTTTCACAACAGGGAAAAATGCACTCATTCACTTCAGTGGTAAATTTAGACCGAAAAACACCCACATGTACATTCCAAAGATCAGGAGAGTTGCTAGATTTTGCACTTTCCCATAATTGGTGTGAAGATGAGATAAACAAGAAAACAAAGTGAGCCCATTCCAATAATACTCTTTAAGAATTAAAAATGTTTTCTTATTGGTAACCAATTAAATATCAAACTAGCAAAAAGTAATTTAAAAAAAAGATTCAGCAGTTCAAAAATAAACGAAAGATCCTAAAAGCTAACAGAGAAGTCAAACAGATATGGGACCCAAGTGGCTGGGAATTACAACAGAAAAGCAGCAGAGGGAGGTCCCAGAATTAGAGTTGTGCTACTGGCATTGGGGGTGACCAGTCCTTAACCAGAGTCAGAGAGGGGCCTCCAGGAAGGGAAAGAAGAGTTGAGACATAAGTATTTATGCTTAGGTGAAAAAGTTTATGGATGAACATGACAGATCTCATGTAATGATCAGAGAGAAGCTAAGAAGAAAGACAGAGGAAAAATCAAACCTTCTGCAGGAAAGGAAAATAGCCACAGTACCCTCTAAACTGTGAACACTGCTTAGAGGGTTATAATAACATAAACACTGAATGATGGCTTGATTAAATTCTGTGATATAACAGTATTTAGAAAGGAAGGGGAAAGGAACAGTTGATAAGTAAAAGGGATTCAAGTCCTTACACATCATAGTAAAATCAATAGATACTATATGGAATTGATACATCAAGGGAGAAAACTAATTATTTTTGGCTCTCATTAGCATTATTCATCAACTATTCTGGCTTTCCTCTTGCCAAATTGGTGGTAGAATTGTTGGCATGGCTTGTGAATTAGTCATCCAATGACATGTGAGAGGAAGTGACATGATGTAAACCTGCAGAGCCAAGCTATGATGTGTTCCCTTTCTTCGCCACAGCCCAGTGCCTGGAGATGCTCCAGAGAATGGATGTTCTGCCAGTCTGGAGGCTGGTGTGAGGAGCCATGGAGCCCAGTGGACTCACTTGGATTTGAAATTGTATTGGTTGCCTTGTTTTTCACAACTGATTCTGCAAATTATTTATAGTCTTGGAACTAAATAACAAAAGGAACAGCTGAAAGACTTGCAAGTGGACTGCTTGCAGGACTGCAGATTGTGGACATGTTGGGCAGGAGACTGTCCCTTTTCATTTTAAACCTTGTCCATCTATTTGATTTTTTTTTTTTTTCAAAAAAATTTGCTGCAATAACTAGGGAATGTATATCTCAAGAAACTGGATGGATGTACAAATGGAAATTCAAAGAGCAAGTGGTTAGGGGAGGACACACATTCTCTGCTTCTCTCATTTTTCCATAGAGGATTAAGAACTTCCACTCCACTCCTGAGAAGGAGGGACACTTGTAGCTTCTTTCAGACCTAGCCAGGAGAGCAGAGTCACTTATTTGATTGATGACTCTGAGAAAAGCAATAGAGTGTGCTAGGCTCAGTCCCACCAAGGCAAACTTTGCTTACATTTTTGGAGGCACCCTGCCTACAGGACTATTACTCTCTGCTCCTCCATGTGGTCAGCCTTCCAGGGGGATGAGGGGAGTGGTAGAAATCCTATGGTGACACAAGTATGCTAGATAACTGTGTGACTAGGTGGGCAAGTCTGGCTAATTCAGGGGTGGAATGGTAATAAGCTTATTTGGCCATAGATCCATTGCCATGTTTGCTAATTAGTTTTATCAACAACAATGCTGATGTTTTGACATCTCCATATACAGTATCCATTTCCTGTGTCGCATTTTTCAATGGGTTTAGAACACAGAAGGAATAGAAGAGGAATAACCCTTTCCTCCAAAACATGAACATCAGTCATCACAAAACCACTCAACTCTGTAATCAGATGAGTAACATATTATAACGTTCATATAATATGCCTTTTTTTTTTTTCTGGTTAGAAAAATACAGATGTGCAGAAAAAGTCTGAAAGATATATGCTTATCTATATTTTCTAATTGTTCTTCACATATTATTTGCACAATAAAAATGCTCAAATATTAGAGTGAAAAATTAAAAGTAACATTATAAAGCTATAGAGCATTGTTTCTTAGGAGCCATGGTGATATCTGAATAATTTCTCTTGGCTGGCTTTGTTTTCATTACCATCTGATTCTTAGTATTAGAAGAGCTTTGAAGAAAACATTACTTATGTGTCCAAAAGTTGGGTCATATTTGGTTCTCTAAGTAGAGAAAGTAAAGGCCAGAAGAACCACATGATCTATGTTTAGTTACGTAGGTAATGTTAAGTTATCTACGTTTAGTTCTGCTCTGACAAAGTAAAAAATAATTTAAATGATTATGGATAATGGCACCCATCCTGCAAATATAAATTTCCATTTAACTTACTTCCATTTCTGCATCAACTGATTTCTCCTCTGCTTCTTCTACTTCACGTAAATTTTCATTTGAAGTAACTTTAGGAGTTGTTGGCAACGATATTTCAGCAATTTGCATAAGATTAGATAGTTTCTCATGAACTGAAATAACTCTAAAAATAATAAACACATAAGCATTTTATTTTAAAAGAAAGGCATTCATTTATTCCCAGAATCAATAATATGTGTAAAATAAATCCTTAGTTATTTTACACTTAGATTTCTGGCAACCGCCCCCGCAAACATCATTCATTCAATTATTCCTTCATTCAAGAGACATGAGCCAAGAGATGTGATTCTTGTCTGTATGATGTTTATGATTTAGTTATACACTCAGTCAGATTTATAATTATAAACTGGCAAAGGCATAATAGAGATTCTCTGGAGGAGGAAATGGCAACCACTCCAGTATTCTTGCCTGGAAAATTCCACGGACAGAGGAACCTGGTGGGCTATAGTCCACTAGGTTGCAAGGAAATGGGTATGACTAAGCACAGCAGCACAAGCACAAAGGCATAGTGAGGAAAGAAGTGTAGACAGCCAAAATATTGCTTAAGATGAAAGTAAAGGAAATAAATATCTACATGGGCAAAGAAACACCAGGTAGTGACAAAAGATCCACTCCTGCTCAAACTCAGTACCATCTCCAATTGGCTGGCTGGTCTGAAGCCAAGAATTAGGACAAGTCAGCCATGGCTCTAAGAGACCAGTCAAGGAGCCCACACAGGGACGTGTACCATGGGGAGCGGGGGTTAGGGAGAATCAAGAAAGAACGAAAAGCAAAAGCCAAGGGAACGGGCAGAGGACAGAGTGGTAACTACACGGAGGCCAGAAAGCTTCTGGAGTCACAGTCCAGTGACTTGTGGAGGTGCCGAAGGCACGAGTTAACTAAACGAGGTCAGAAGCTGGAAAAGCAATGAAACAGTGAAAGGAAGCAAACAGCCACCTGCAGGGCTCCTGGTGACTCTAGGATCCAGGTATGCAGAGAAAGGTGTGTGCATAAATGTACACGGATCCACAGGTCTCTATCCAGGGATGGAGGGAAATTTTTATGTAAAAGAAGTAGATGATGCAAAAAACCAAAATGACATCAGGAACAAATGCAGGAATATTGATTCCCCAGTTTCCCACAGCATCCTCTTACTTTGCCTTCTAAAGGATGGTTAACAAGAGCAACTCCCTATAGACTGTCCTTGTCTTGACACCCCCACCCCCACCCCACCCCGATAGAAACACAAGGAACTCTGACCTGGGTGAGAGAAATAGTCTATTTTCACTGTATCACCAAGAGATGAATCAGATGAACATTTGTCAGTTACCTTCCCCGATAAGAGCCTCAGTGACAGGGGCGTGTCCCTAACTGTGGTCACCCTACTGTTGATCATAAACATCCCAAAGTCAAGAGCGTTTTGTAGTTTAAAACAAAAAGAATCCTGTCAGTTTCATTACATTCTGTTCTGCAGAAATTATAATCGTTTTCATCATGCAGTGCCATGTTCTGGATGTACAAGGTAAGAGCAGAATTGGGCATGGCTTAGTGACCTGAACAGCAATAAAGGTAGGAGCATGGTTTGCCAGTGTTGTGGCTTAGTGGTGCTAGTATAGTCTTATGTCTAAGATTTTCTGCCATTTCACTGGAAAATAAACAAAAAAAGGAAAAGAAAGTTGACTGAATAATTGAAAGTATGCCAGTTCTTGAAATATCTCTTGTTTTATTTCCTTTCCTAGTGAGGCCAGGAAGTCTTTCCAAATGGAAATCAGGCAGCAGGAACCAGACTCTCCTCGGAAGGATGGAGAAGCACCAAGTCTCCGTTCACTGAGCACTTAGTAGGTGGTGAACAGGGGGAGGAGCCGAGGCTGACAGGTGCAGGAGGCCATGAAGAAACTTGACATCTGCGCAGTGCTTTTGGTTTTACAAAGTATATGCATATATTATACATGTATGTGACACATATGCATATACTGTCTTGATCCCAGCAATAACCCCCAAAGGTAGGCAATGTATTATTTCCATCTCAGAAATGAGAAAATGGAATGGGTTAGGCTTAAGGTCACAAGAGTAACAAATAGTGGAATCACAACTAAATTAAGCAAAGAAAAAAACTGAAAACAAACAAGGAATTGAATAAGGTGAAATCAGAAGAGACAGAACCCCGGTATGAGCGAAAGTTAAGAGTCTCCATCCACTGTTGGACGAAGAGGGAGGTAAACAATGTGGTTGATGCAGAGACTTTTGATGGGGGAACAGATAGGATTGGCCAACATATAGGACTGGGCAGAGAGGGAAGGATGAGGCTAGGATGGGAATGGAGTTTGAGCTTAATTACAACTTAATAGAGAGTCGCATTAAGTTATTTTTAAAACACACCCTAAACTACAGGCAAAACTACAGACAACATCTTTGTACTCTCTGTGATCTGTTTATGAAGTACTAGCAACTGTTACTCCAATAATTTGTTGTGCTTAGTTGCTCAGTGGTGTCTGACTCTCTGCGACTCCATGGACTGCAGTCCACCAGGCTCCTCTATCCATGGAAATTCTCCAGGCAAGGATACTGGAGTGGGCTGCCCTGCCCTCCTCCAGGGGATCTTCCTAACCCAGGGATCAAACCCAGGTCTCCCACACTGCAGGCAAATTCTTTACCTTCTGAGCCACCAGGGAAGCCTCACAATACTAGGACAATACTCCAACACAATACTCCAGCAATACTAGGTCCTATTATTATTCTTATTTTATTGATAAGGAGACTGAGACACACAGAAGTTAAGTAGCCTGGTCAAGGATACTAAGATAGGGAAGGCCACAACCGGCATGTGAACCAAAGCAGACTGAAGTCAGAGTTCATGCTCTGAACCACTGAAATATCATACTTCTCTAAGTAAAAGGAGGATTCTTCCAAAAATGTCTTCCAAAAGTTTTCCTGGATTTACCTTGTATATTACTGAAATAGCCAACCTTATGAAAACATCAGCAAAGAGGGTCAGAATTGCAGATAATCCATCTTTACTTGCCTTTTTAGTGGAACCCAGAAAGAGCCTACGTACACACTGTTGCAAGCAGTAGATGCAACATCAGAAATATTCAGGGGCTTCATATTATATGCATACAGCAATAAAACCTGTAAGAAAATGAAAAGGCATCTCAAATGTGACATCAAAATTACACTCCACCTCAAAAACTACAGCATTGGTTCTCAAGACAATGTCATTATACTTTAAAAGGCTTTTCTTTGAAAGAGAAAAAAATGAGGCTTTTCCCCCCAATTCATTTTAAAGAGAAATGATATGAACAAGAATTGTGCAAAGGTTATGAGATGAAAATAAATGCTAGTTGGTACTAAGATTATATTATTTTTGAAGACTGACATTTCTTAATGCAGTTAAGTTTAAATTTTAGCCTTTGAAGGTCCTCTGCAACAAGTTCTATATATACCTGTGAATATCCACCTTGGTTTCCTGTTCCTTCTCAATATGCCCCTTTCCCCATCGGTGGTCTTGGCTACTTTTGTTCATTCAGGCAATTCCCTTCTTCTTCTCTTTGTGCATGCAATCCACACACAATTTTTCAGTCCCCACCTCTAAGATGAAACGTCTCCTAATGACTCATGCTTTAGTAATTTACCTAACGTTTGAACTCTTGACAGTTCTTAAGAGTCAGTCTTACACTCTGCGGCACCTCTTTATAATGAATTCACAGCATTTGAGATTCAGAGAAACTTAGAGGTAGTCCGCTCTAAGTCCTTCATTTTAGATGTAAGAAAGCTGCGCCCCAGAGTTGATGGTCAAAATTGACTAATTAAGTCCATTCATTTATCTTTGATTCCTCTCAAGTCAAACTAAAGTGAGCGTAAAGGGATGTGGCAGTCCAGTGGTTAGAATTCTGCACTTCCACCCCAGGTGGCATAGGTTCGATCCCTATGAGGGGTCAGGGAACTAAGATCCTGCAGTCTCCCAATATGAATTAAGAATAAAAGAATTTCTCAGAGTCATAAATTCACAAAGACAGAAGCAAAAAGAGAAAATGAAGTAGACGAGAGACGGAAGCAATGCTGTGGAAGCAGCTGGAAGAGTATAGCTGAGTCAGCAGAGAGGAAAGGTGGTGTCCCACCTGGCCTCAGAGGGGCTGCCGATGACAAGCATGACCAAGAACCTCAAAAGCCTCGGGAATAATCTCCCTTCCATCCCTGCTCTGAGCCCTTGCCACCAGGAGACTCCCTTCCTCCTTTTCTGCCTCTTCTATGCTGGCTGAACTTCTTTCACTTTTCTCACTGTTGAGGTTAAATCAAAGAAGATCTATGAGATGCAGACATAGAGAACAGAGTTGTGGGCTCAGTGAGGGAAGCAGAGGGTGGGACGAATTGAGAGAGTAGCACTGAAACATACAAATTGCTGCTGCTGCTGCTAAGTCACTTTAGTCGTGTCCGACTCTGTGTGACCCCATAGACGGCAGCCCACCAGGCTCCCCCATCCCTGGGATTCTCCAGGCAAGAATACTGGAGTGGGTTGCCATTTCCTTCTCCAATGCATGAAAGAGAAAAGTGAAAGTGAAGTCGCTCAGTCTGTCCCACTGTTAGCGACCTCATGGACTGCAGCCCACCAGGCTACTCCGTCCATTGGATTTTCCAGGCAAGAGTACTGGGGTGGGGTGCCATTGCCTTCCCCAAAACATACAAATTACCATATGTAAAATAGATAGCCAGTGGGAATTTGCTCTGTGATGCAGCGAGCTCAAATCAGGTTCTCTGTGACAGCCTCGAGGGGTGGAATGGTGTGGGAGGGAGGTTCAAGAGTGGGGAGACATATGTATACTTATGGCTGATTCATGTTGATGTATGGCAGAAACCAACACAATATTATAAAGCAGTTCTCCTCCAATTAAAAATTTTAGAAAAAGAAGATATATGCTCAGGAAGGAGATTCATCCAGGAATGAAATGCTGAATTGAAAACATTGATAAGTGCAAGTCAGTATTCTGAACAAGAGGCATCCCTTTATCCCACTCTAGCCTCTACCTAGAATGTAGAAAACCAAGCAGGAATCTAAAAGATCCTCTTTGGAAAAATTTACCAGATGAAGAGAAGAGAACTTCAGATCTAGCATTCCAGGATCCTCCAATGAAACTGCTAGCTCAGTTACACTGCAGTAAGGCCAAAAGTCCATAAGGCTGACTAAATATGATTCTCATTTTCTCAAACATGAGTGAACAGCCAAGGGTCACTAGACATGAAATGAAAGGTAGAGACCAGAACTAATGTAATAAAGGGACTTGGAGAATCAGATACAGGACAGAGAGCAGAAGAAAATGTCAACGAAACCATAATTAATATCCTTAGACAGAAAAAGGCCAATGTTGCATCTACAAAATAAGAACACAATGCTATTAAAATGGAACAGAGAGTAAGCACTCTTAAGTTAAAAATATATATATGATCTGGGATGACCCAGAGAGATGATATGGTGAATGTGGTGGGAGGCGGGGTTCAGGATTGGGAAATCATGTACACCCATGGTAGATTCACGTCAATGTATGGCAAAACCAACAGAGTATTGTAAAGTAAAAAAAAAAAAAAATTAAAAATTAAAAAAAAATATGATCATAACAACTAATCAATAAAAGATTACTGAAATATAAAGTTAAATATATCTCCCCCCAAATAAACCTAAATTTTAAAACATAAATGGTGGGGAGCAGGGGAAGATGAGAAAAGTAAACACTCAATCTAATAGGCTCAATATCTGAAAAACAGAAATTCCAAAAAGTGCAGAGATCATTAGAGGGGGCAAGTTATCAAAGAAACAAATCTACATGAAACAAAGAATAAACTTCATATATTGAAAGAGGCACCCTAAGGATCCAGAACAATACCCACACCAAGGTACACCACGCAACTTTAGAACACAGGGGACAAAGGGGAGATCCCCAGAGTTCACAGAGGAAAGATATCACAAATAAAGAACTAGGAATCAGAATAGGAACAGAACTCTCAACAGCAAAGCCAAATTCCCAGAGGCAGTGAACAGTGAGTGCCTCCTACATTTTGTGGGAAAATAATTTTCAACCTAGAATTCTATGCCGAGACAACAGTGAATTAAGTATTAAAATGATGACCTTTTGTCAGGTATATAAGGTCTCTTTACTTCCTATGTAAGCGCAGGAATAATCTCAGTCCATCACCACCTTGGTAACCATCTCAGAGGGCTGAAATCATGGACCTGTTCCTTGACCAAAGCTGAATGGAATGCACTAGCAAGTAATTAACACAGCTCTTTTTTGGGGTGTGAAACACACCAGGAGGCTGCCTGTGCCAGCTTACCAGCACTTTTTTTTTTTTTTTGTAGAAAATACACATGTTGATTACTTACATCTGGAGTCTATTTTTATCATAATCTCTTCTCTCATTGAGTCTGGCTGCACAGTCTGGTTTTGACTACATGATCAGAGGCTTATGAAAGAATCCTCCCAAGTAAGACAACAACTTTCTTGAAACCAGCATATCTCACCATATTTCAGTGGTTCATGACCCATAGATAGCATGTGTCCCGTGTAACTGAGAGAGGACCAGGCAGCTCCTCCTGGGTACCTGAGTCTCTCTAATGGTTATCTGTACTTTCTTCATCCTGCCATGCTTTATTCTTTACTAGAGCCTTCCATGGATGCAATTTGTGGAGTCTGGTGAGCTCTGAATTACCAGAACCTCCAGCACATTCTTTCTCGGGAAGATGGAACATGAGAGATCAAGCCAAGACAGAGAGAAACATGGGAGTGAGGGAATTCAACTCAGACAGGAAGGAATTATTAGGAGGATGGAGAATGGGCTCTGAAGATGATATTTGAGCCACGAAAGTAATTTGTCCAGTTTGAAGCATGTCTCTGAAGGAAAGAAAAAAGGAACTAAGAGACAAGCTGATGAGTTTGCCACATGGAGAAGGACTGTATAGTTATTTGAGACCTTAGGAAGAATAAGAGATTCTAAAATACAGAGAATGCTAAGTGAAACAAAAGTGAGGCAGGTTTCCCCCACGCCCTGCAGGAAAGAAGACAGGAGAGGAAATGGCACCTTAGTTGGCTCAGCAGCGAGTGATATTTACACAGTCATAATCTAAACACTGACTATGGCTTAAGAATTGTGATAGGACTCAGTTAGGAGAATGTGCAGAGAAGATGAGTGTGTAAGGCTGATCACTTGAGAAATCATTACCTGAGCACATAATTTAGTTAAATGGGAGAAGGCCAAACAACCACAGAAAACTTGAAAGAGTTTGAAGCAATTACATCTGAGGAGAGAGATTCACGGAGAAGGAGAGCTAGACGGAGAACTCATTACAAATATTTGACTTTTCGAACTTTGGAAAATTTGACAAAACGTTTCTGAAAAGAAAATGAAATGAATCCGAGAGATTAGCTCAAGATCCCACAGTGCTTTATGGTGTTTGCTCTCAGTCTGTGTTTGTTAACCTTGACTCCCAGGCTAGCGTATAAAATCTCTGAGGACAGAAGAGATATCTTGTACTTTTTTAGCAGTGCTTACAGCATCTCCTTTAACTTTTTATTTTGTGTTGGCGTAGCTGAAGAATAGTGGTGTGGAAATTAATCTGCTAAGAACTAATCAAATTTCCCAAAGCATGTTAGCTGAAATTTTTAAATAGAAGCCATGCTTTATATTTAACCCCTGATTATGGAAATAACATTCTCCCTCCTAAAACTGATACTTGTCAATGGTTTTGCAACACAATTTAAAGACTTCTTTAACTGAATTTAACTGAAGCCTGGCATAGATAATTGGATTCAAAGTATAAAAGCCTGAAGTCAAAATTAACTTGAATAAAATAGGGCTGTAATTAAATAATAAAGCACTAAACTCACAGAGTTGTGAGCCTGAGCTCTGGAGCCAGGGTGCCTGGGTTTGCCTCCACCACTTACTGGCTGTGTGATCTTGGGAAAATTATTAAAACATTACGCCTCTGTGTTCTCATTTGTAAAGTAGAAGATATGGTAATCTTCATCCAATGGATCAGAGTGAGGACTGAGTCAATGTGGACTGCTTTAAGCAGTATCTAGAGCATTATTGTTGTCATTTGTAGCCCCATGATCATCCTGGCTCCTTAACCTGACCTGGATACCTCACTTTCCATATTCTCTTACATCTGCTGCTAATCCCAAACCAGTTTCCCATGTGATCCCTCATCCTGTTCTCATCTAATCCACTTAGTTTTCAGTTGAGAACAGTGCTTAGTTCTATTCTCAACTTGTTTTTACCCTCAGGGTAAAGTTATATCACCTTACATATCCAGGACTGGATTCTTCAGGAGGTAATACACCCATGAAAAATTTTTCAACGCTTCCTATTCACTTTGAAAAGACTTTCTCAATGAAAAATAAGTGATGTGATTTTTTACAAACACTGAGGAATACTATATTTTAAATTGTCTTGTGTGTACATCATTTATCTCAGGGATGCAAAATGACTCAGTATCATTCAATGTGATGCACCACATTAACAAATTGAAGAATAAAAATTACATGATTATCTCAATAGATGCGCAAAAAGTTTTTGACAAATTCAACATCCATTTATGATGAAAAAAATTTCAACAACATGAGTATAAAAGAGAACATACCTCAACAATATAATAAAGGTCATATATGACAAACTTACAACTAACATCATGCTTTTCCTCTAAGTTCAGGAATAAGACAAGAATGCCCACTATGACCACTTTTATTTAATATAGTGTTTGAAGTCCTAGGTACAGCAATCAGACAAGAAAAAAAGATAAATGGTATACAAATTTCAGAGAAAGAAGTAAAACTGTCACTGTCTGAAGATGACATGATACTATATACAGAAATCCTAAAGATACCACAAGAAAAACTATTAGAACTAATATAAATGAAGTTCAATGAAGTTTCAGAATACAAAATTAATATACAGAAATATGTTGCATCTCTATACACTAGCAATGAACTATCAGAAGGAGTAAAAAATCCCATTTACAATTTCATCAAAAAGAATAAAATACCTAGGAATAGCTCTAACCAAGGAGGTAAAAGAAAGACCTGTACTCAGAAAACTATAAGACATTGATTAAAAGAAACTGAAAACAACAGAAACAAATGGAGAGATAAACTGTGTTCATGAACCGGAAGAATTAAAACTGTTAAAATGACCATATTACCCAAGACAACCTACAGATTCAATGTAATCTCTATTGAAATACCAATGGAATTTTTCACAGAACTAGGACAAATGGGGAAACAATGGAAACAGTGAGAGATTTTACTTTGGGGGGGCTCCAAAATCACTGCAGATGGTGACTGAAGCCATGAAATTAAGACACTTGTTCCTTGGAAGAAAAACTATGACCAACCTAGACAGCATATTAAAAAGCAGAGACATAACCTTACCAACAAAGGTCTGTCTAGTCAAAGCTATGGTTTTTCCAGTAGTCATGTATGGATGTGAGAGTTGGACTATAAGGAAAGCTGAACACCAAAGAATTGATGCTTTTGAACTGTGGTGAGAGAAGACTCTTGAGAGTCCCTTGGACTGCAAGGGGATCCAACCAGTCAATCCTAAAGGAAATCAGTCCTGAATATTCATTGGAAGGACTGATACTGAAACTCCAATACTCTGGCCATCTGATGTGAAGAACTGACTCATTGGAAAAGATTCTGATGATGAGAAAGATTGACACCAGGAGGAGAGGAGGACGACAGAGGATGAGATGGCTGGATAGCAACCAACGCAATGGACATGAGTTTGAGTAGCCTTTGGGAGTTGGTGATGCACAGGGAAGCCTGGTGTGCTGCCGTCCATGGGATTGCAAAGAGTTTGACACGATTGAGCAACTGAACTGAACTGACTCTTGATAAATAAGAACAACTGGAGATACCATGCTCCCTGATTTCAAATCCTACTACAAAGCTATATTAATCAAAACAGAATGAAACTGGCACAAAAACAGACACAGAGATCAATGAAACAGAATAGAGAGCCCAGAAATAACCCCACACCTATACGGTTAATTAATCTACAACAGAAGGCAAGTATATACAATGGGAAAACGACTACTTCAATAAATGGTTCTCAGAAAACTGGACAACTACATGCAAAAGAATTAAAATGGACTATTCTCACACCATATATACAAATAAACTCAAACTCAAGTGGATTAAAGACTTAAATGTAAGACCTGAAACCATAAAACTTCTAGAAGAAAGCATCTGTAATATGCTCTTTGATACTGGCCTTCGGAATATTTTTTTGAATCTGGCAAATTATATATCTGGTAAGACATTAGTATTCAAACTATACAAAGAACTCAGGCAATTCAACCTCAAAAAAAGCAACAAATTAGCAACCTGGTTAAAAACTGGACATCTGAGAGGATCTCAGACATTTAAGCAAAAAAGACACACTGATGGTCAACAGGCACGTGAAAAATTGCTCAGCATCAAAAATTTTTAGGGAAATGCAAAACAAAACCACAGAAAGATATCACCTCACACCTAAAAGGGCAGCTATTATAAAAAAAGACAACAGATAACAAGTGTTGATGAGGATGTGGAGAAAAGGGAATTCTGAAGCACTGCTGGTAGAAATGTAAACTGGTACAGCCACTATAGAAAAAAATTTTTTTTTAATTAAAGATAGATCTACCATAGGATCCATCAATCCCACCTCTGCAAAAAACACTAATTCAAAATTATATACATGCCAATGAAAACTGTCTACTTCTCAGCCATAAAAATACTGAGATCTTGCCATTTGGGACAACATGGATAGACCGAGAGGGTATTATGCTAAGTGAAATAAGTCAGATGGAGAAAGGCAAATACAACAAGATTTCATCTGTATGTGGAATCTAAAAAACATGATGAACATAACAAAACAGATTCACAGATACAGAGAATAAACTTTTGGTCATCAGAGGGGAGAGGGGTTGGGGGATGAGTGAAATAGTTGAGGGAGATTAACAGCTATAAACTTTCAGTTACAAAATAAATAAGTCACAGGGATATAATATGCAACATAGGAAATATAATCAATCATATTGTAACAACTTTGTATGGTGACAGATGGTAACTAGACTTTTCATGGTGATTATTTTGTAATGTATAAAAATATGAAATCATTATGCTGAAATTAATATAGTTTTAAAAATCAATTATACTTCACTTTTAAAAAAAAATTGTCTTGTCCTTACAGCCCAGGAACAGTGAAAGAAGAATCTACTTTCCACTTCCATTAGATCAAGCTGATTTGTAATTTCCTCATCTTGATATCTTAATCACCCAACAAAACGCTTGGCACACAGTATGCACTCAATAAATGCTTTATTAATTAGTTAGTAAGCAATTAGTTATATGAATTTTATATAAAAATTAATATTTAAAATGAAAAGACCTAGGTTTGCATTCTTTTTTGTCACTAATGAGTTGTGACATTGGTTATTTTACCCCTATGGAACTTTGTTTCTCATCTGTAAAATGAGAATGTTGCTTAGGTATTCTAGTTTCCTTTCAGTTCTGACATTTGACTTGGGTGGGACCAAAAGAAACCAGAGGTTACCAGTGGAGCCCACTATATGAACTGGCAATAGAATACTTCTTGGAGAGTCATCATTAGCGTATAAGTGCATTGGTAGCACCAGTTTAGATGGTGTTTCTCAAACCTGAAAGTGCATACATTTTAGAAGTGCAAGTAAAATGCATACTCTGATTCAGTGAGTCTAAAGTGAGATTCAAGATTCTGCATTTCTAATAAGCTTCCAGGGGTGCTGGTGGTATTGGTTCCTGACCACACTCTGCAAGGGCCAGGGACTATCAGATGCCAGTTCCTGCCTCACTTATCCAGCTTTTGTCTTCCCCAGTTCCCAGAAGCTGGAAGTAATCTTGGGCCCCATATGCAGGACCGACTCTAGTTAATCATTAGGCAACAAGCCCCAGAATCTAGAAGACCTCAGGGGAGGTCCTGGGCATCTGTATGATCTTAGTTATAGCACTCCTAATATCCAAGTTAATAGCATTGAACTTCTGCTTTTATTAAGACTTGTTAGTTTTCCCAGGAATCCTAACTCATCCTTTACTATCCAGCTAGGCCTCAGCTTGTCTTGAATGCATAGCCTGTTTGTTTGGGACCCTGAAATAGTGTCTTGCTCTTCTTAGGGGTATAAAAACCTCCAGAAAAGAGCACTAGGCTCTGAATTTCTTGTTCCCAGACTTGTTGGGCTTCTGAATAAACTTATCTCCAAGAACTATTTTAGCTCTGTACAAATCTGTGTTTTCACTTGCCAGATGGAGTCTGGCAAGCTTTGCCTGATCAGACTTCTTTAACTTGATCATGCTTGTCTGTCTACCACTTCCATGGCCTCTGAAGAACATGCCTTGGGCTGTGCAGCTGCCTTCAACACAATAACCCCTGCAGTCGTTTGCATCCCTCCAACTTAGGTCTCGCAGGCCAAAAGGAAGGGCCAGCTACTGAAGCTTTATTGCCCCTCCCCTGCCCTACTTGCTCTGGGTTGCATTCCCTGAGCCTGATCAAGTTATAAACATAACTCAAGTCTCATTTTGAACCTCAAATAGGCTGGCTTGTGACCTAAAGCACCCTACTGGTTACCCTGGGTGCTAGAAATAGCAAGAATATGAGGTGCTTTAAAGCTAAAGGCCCTAAAGTGTAATTTTGAGACAAATTTGGACCATCAAACCTTTGGTCATGGTTATATCTCCTTAAGGCTAACCTGCAGTCTTCTGTCTAAATCACCCATTCTTCACAACGCTTTTTAATGCCAGAGTCTGGGAGGTTCATTAGAACGATAGGCTCTGGCAGTCTCTTCAGTAATTGTCTTTAGGAGACACTGAAATGGTTCAAAAGATGCTTTGCTTGTAAAGAAGTTTCAGTGAATAACATGTGTGGTTCTATTATATTCTACTAAAGGTAAATTCTGTTAAATAGGATAGCATGATTTATAATCCAGGGTTTCTGCATCCATGGATCCAACAACTTGAGAATCAAAAATATTTTTAAAAATTCAGGAAGTTTCAAAAACCAAAATTTGAATTTGCCAAGTTCTGGCAACTATCTACAAAACATTTACATCATATTAGGTTTTATAAGTAATGGGGAGATTATTTAAAGTATACAGAAGATGTGCAGAGTGTATGTGCAAATGCTATGCCATTTTATGGGGCTTTCCAGGTGTTACTAGTGATAAAGAACCTGCTTGCCAATTCAGGAGACATAAGAAGTACAGGTTCGATCCCTGGGTTGGGAAGATCTCCTGGAAAAGGGCATGGCAACCCACTCCAGTATTCTTGTCTGCAGAATCCCAGGGACAGAGGAGCCTGGTGGGGTACAGTCCATAGTGTTGCAAAGAGTCAGACATGACTGAAGCTACTTAGCACACATGCCTGCCATTTTATATAAGGGACTGGGCATCTCTGGATTTTGGTGGATATCTGAGGGGCTTCTGAACCAATTCCCTGTGGATACTGAGGGACAACTGTACCTATCCCATAGAGTTGTTGTGAAGTTAATAAAGTAGAATACCTGTATCATCTCTTGGGGTTTCATGAGCTTCACCCAGTTTTTTCAACGTTAAACTCTACACTGAAGGTCTAAGATAATTAATAGATGAATGCCCACATATAATATTTAAATAATCAAACAAATTTCAGCATTATCTTCTGAAAAAACAGGCTCTTAGGTTTGAGAACAAATAGCTCTCCTAAATCAGCATTTCCTGATTGTGTAGCTGAGATTTATGGCAGCCACTGCATCTTCTATCATGACCCAATACATACATACTTATTGTCAAAGGTGGAAAAAAATGTCCCTGAACTAAGATAGGAAAACTATGTGTTCTGTGTCTTTGCTTGTGGCTTTCAAAAATTACTCAAGCAACCTGTGTAAATTAGAATTTGTTAGTTGGTGCTCCATTTCTAATCTCTGTCTGACACCAGTTCATGGGTCCATGCTAATTGTCAGATGTGACTGTTGATGCATGAAACCTTGTTATTCTAATTATCAGCCACAGATGCAGTCTTAGCATTAACTCCTCCAGATCATCCTGCCCTAGACTGATAGGGATGTGATATTTCTATAGCCTTGTGAAATGAACTTTATGCTTTGTTCCTCATTTTTTTAACTGTTGGGGTAAACAATCTGTTTCCCAACCATCTCAGCCTTCTGTTTCTAAACCCTTTCTGAATGGAAATCCTCTTTTATCACTCTGTTGGTTCTCTTGTCAGCCAGTAAACAAATTCTTCAGAATGCTGAACATCAATCTAGAAATGCTCTTTTTAACAGAATCTATCCTGAAACAAATGTTTCAGAAAACACTTCCGCTTACTGTATGTGGTGCATTCTGATATTGCCTTCTTATATTTAATTTCTTTAAAAAAAATACTACTCGTGACCCACTATATTGACTCCATGACCCATGAGGATTCTTGGAATGGTGATTTGAAAACTACTGCACTAAACTTCCTCAAAAGAGACCACAGATTTTTTATTTTAAAATGCATATGGAATATCTGGCAAGGATTGAACATGGAAAGGGTGGGAAGGTGAGTACTTTCAAAATATGAGAAACAGCTTTAAATGTTTCTGGGAAGTGAGGTGTTAAAGTTTCTCTTTTTTGTATGGGTAGGAGAGATATATAACAGACACAGAGTTAGCCTTAGGTTGCCAGCCTAGAGAAGTAGAATGGAGGGGCTGTTGGAAGAAGCTGTGCTTGAGAATAAAGAAAGGGTGGGCTCCGGAGGTTTTACCATCTGACACAGGTCACATGAGTCAAGGAGCAGCAGAAGCTACCAGAGGCACCGCTAGAGGGGACAGCACTCAAGAGCTGGGAAGTGCAGGAGCAGTCCATTGCAGGAGGCAAAAAAAAAAAAAAAAAAGATAAAGATAAAAAGTGCTGAACAGGGCAAAAATATATGGGAAATGTTTAATGGGAATGATCCCAAGGCCCTTAGAGACAGCAGAAATCAAAGGAATGCTATAGCGGAAGGTTCCTCTGCAAAAGGTGATAGTGACCAATTGTCCCATTTTTCAAAGCTTGACCCCTCTTCAAGACTCTCCCAGGATTGGAATCACTGGTCCGTCTCCAAAGATTTCAGGCACTGATACTGAACTGCTCCCAAATACTTGCCCGCCTCTCCTGCTCCCCAGTTATCCCTATTGCAAACATTTATACACATGTAAGAATATAGACGTGGATAAGATACAGAATTAAAGATAATAAACATTAAAATGAATTATGCTTGTGATACAAATTTTTAAACAGCATTCAGAGAGGAATTAAGTTTTTTCTCCTGTTTGCTATACACTTCAGTTTTGCTGCTTACTCAGATTTTACTCTCTTTTTTGTACAACACTGGCACCTGAAGTATCTCTAGGGAAATATTGCTGTTACACTTTAAAAGGTAGAGCGGACTTATGGACTCTGAGGCAGAAGGAGAGGGAGAGGGAGGGATGATTTGGGAGAATAGCATTGAAATATGTATACTTTCATGTAAGAAATGAATTGCCAGTCTATGTTCAATGCAGGATGCAGGATGCTTGGGGCTGGTGTATGGGGATGATCTGGAGGGAAGATGTGGGGTGGGAGGTGGGAGGGGGGTTCATGTTTGGGAGTTCGTGTAAAAAAA
>SJYX01009635.1:64815-83236 GCA_006410675.1 Oreotragus oreotragus | reverse complement strand
GTTGCTCAGTCGTGTCCAACTCTTTGCGACCCCATGAATCGCAGCACGCCGGGCCTCCCTGTCCATCACCAACTCCCAGAGTTCACTCAGATTCACGTCCATCGAGTCAGTGATGCCATCCAGCCATCTCATCCTATGCCACCCCCTTATCCTCCTGCCCCCAATCCCTCCCAGCATCAAAATCTTCTTCAATGAGTCAACACTTCACATGAGGTGGCCAAAGTACTGGAGTTTCAGCTTTAGCATCATTCCTTCCAAAGAAATCCTAGGGCTGATCTTCAGAATGGACTGGTTGGATCTCCTTGCAGTCCAAGGGACTCTCAAGAGTCTTCTCCAACACCACACTTCAAAAGCATCAATTCTTCAGTGCTCAGCCTTCTTCACAGTCCAACTCTCACATCCATACATGACTACTGGAAAAACCATAGCCTTGACTAGACAGAACTTAGTCAGTAAAGTAATGTCTCTGCTTTTGAATATGCTATCTAGGTTGGTCATAACTTTTCTTCCAAGGAGTAAGCGTCTTCTAATTTCATGGCCGCAGTCACCATCTGCAGTGATTTTGGAGCCCCAAAAATAAAGTCTGACACTGTTTCCACTGTACATTTACACAATTAGGGCTTTCCTGGTAGCTCAGATGGTAAAGAACTCACCTGCCAATGCAGGAGATATAAGAGACACAGGCACGATCTCTGGGTCAGGAAGATCCCCGGGAGAAGGGAATGGCAACACACTCCAGTATTCTCGCCGGGAGAATTCCACAGACAGAGGAGCCTGATGGTCTACAGTCAATGGGATCGCAAAGAGTTAGACACAACTGAGTGACTAAGATGTTTACACAATTATCTCTGGGGTACTCATGACACAGAAAACTTAACTCATCTACCAAAGGTCACAAAATTACTAAGTATAATAACAGAACTGGGATTCAGAACAGGAGTTTGATCTGTCCCATACTGAGGGCTCTAGAACCTGTGTTCTTAACCACTACACTAACATAAGCAAAGTAAATAAAAAGAAGACCATTCCTAGTAAAACTGTGCAAAGAGAGTCTCCAAAGTGGTTCATCAAAGAAGTCAGAATATTTTTTAAAGCAACAGCAATTAGACTCTTAAAAGCAACACTGGAAATGAGTAAGTAACATTTTCAATGTACTAAAAAGATAATAATTTCCAAGCTTGAATTCTCTACTCCATAAAAATTTATTTCCTAGATAATGTAAAACAATGACATTTGTCAGGCAAACAAAAATTGAGACTGTTTGCCTTCAGAAGATGCTCACCAAAAGAAATTTCAAAATATATACTTCAACAGAAAGAAGTGATCCTAAATGGAAAGTCTAAAATGCAAGAGGGAATAGAAAGCAAAGCAAATGTTGAATATATAGAAAATTCTAAAGGAAAATAACTCTTGTATAAAATAAAGATAATATTATCTTGGTTACTAAAAAGAAAATGTATAATAATATAAGTCATTACAGGAATAAAGACATTATTCATTGACTTTAAAATTAATAAGTATATATGTTTTCCTGAGGGGTAACCACCAAAAGCACAGCAAAAGCGGGCATAATTTCAAAATTCACAGAGTACAAATGAATGAGAAAAATAATAAATCCAAAAATGAGAGAAAGACAGAAAACTGAGAGAAGTAATAGTTTAAAATAATATGGTAAATTTCAAAACAAATAGAGTGGCATTTATATTAACTATGACTGGATTACCTTTGCTAGCCAAAATACAGTGTTGTCAGACTGCATTTTAAGATATCCAAGCATATATTTTTATTTAAAAATACAACTAAAACACAAGGACACAAAAGGGTTGAAAGCAAAAGGCTGGAAAAAGAAATATTGTAAAAATAATAACCATGAGAAAGTCATTTTCCTCTAGTAATATCAGACAAGGCAGACTTTATGAGGAAAAAAGCATTCTTATGAAAAGGTCAGAAGTCACTTCAAAATGACAAAATACTGAAATCACCAAGAAGTCACAACGCTTGTCAACCTGATTGTACCTAAGAGCAAAGCCTCCGATTACATAAAGCAAAATTTGACAGAACCACAAGAAAAAACTAAAACAACAACAATCTCAGTGACAGAATTAAATGGTAAAATCTCTTGAACACATAGGTTTGAATTGTACAGGTCCTACTTTATGAGAATTTTTTTCAATAAATATGTACTATTACACTATTATACACAGTTCATGGTTGGCTGAATCCGCAAATGTGGATATGGAAAGCCAACTGTAAAGTTACACATGGATTTTTTATCTGTGTGGAAGGCCAGCACCCTGACTCTTATGTTGTTCAAGGGTCAACAGTTCTTGATTTAAAGAAATAAGAAGCTAAACAAAAATAGAAAAGTCAGTAAGGACACAGAGTACCTGAATAAGACTACACAAACTGACCTATTGCACATATATCAACACTGCCTCAACAACTGAGGAGAGCACACTCTTTTTAAGAGCAATGGAATATTTACACAATAAACATTTCCTGGTGAAAAAGCAAGTTTCAACAAATGTCAATCATATAGAATTTTTTTTATTAACACAGAACAAAATAATGTAGGAATAAATAACAAAAGATAACTAAAAAAACTTCATATAGTTTGTAATTTCAGAAACATGTTGAAATGACTTGTAAGTCAAAGAAGAAATCATATTGGAAGTTTAAAAAGTTATTTTTTACTGAAAGATGATGACAATACTATAATAAAAACTTGTAGGATGAAGCCGAAGCAAAATTTAGAGAGAAACTGATAGCCTTAAGTGCATAGATTAAGAAAGAAAGGACTAAATATTGAGCTAAACATCTATCTCAAGAAGTCAGTTAGGAAAAGAAAACACATACACACATTTTAAAAAAAAAGCAACAGTAGAAGAAAGATATATAGGATTAATGAAATAAAATTAATTAATGAGAACTTTCTGGTGACAATAACCAAGAAAAAATGCACAGATAAGCATATAAGGTTTCAAAAGGGGCACTTCAGTTACAAATACACTGATTGGTTAAAAAGAGGAGCATGCGGGCTTAGTCGCTCAGTCGTGTCTGACTCTTTGCAACTTCACGGACTGTAGCCCACCAGACTCCTCTGTCCATGGGATTCTCCAGGCACGAATACTGGAGTGGGTAGCCATTGCCTTATCCAAAAAGGATGAGAGAAATTTTAAATAAAATGGAAAAATTCCTAGAAAAAGAAACAAAACTGACTCAAGAAGAAATAGAAAACCCCATTGTTTTGTCAGAGGGGTAACAGTTAAAATACTTAAAACTTGTTTTGACACATGCACTTACCATTAGAACAGATATTAGCCCAACCAGAACTGATACCAGCTCTGAAAAACAGCACATTGTTAGTACTATTGCTTAAAGACTGCCTCTAACTATGGAGAATTATATCTCTAGTCTTATACTGCCTCACAACAAAAACACAAATGCTTTACTTTGATAAACTCTTAGCAAGTATCTGAGAAAAAGGGTTACTCCAAACTTACAACCCTGGACTGTGTGGATCACAACAAACTGTGGAAAATTCTTAAAGAAATGGGAATACGAGATCACCTTACCTGCCTTCTGAGAAATCTGTATGCAGGTCAAGAAACAACAGTTAGAATCGGACATGAAACAACAGACTGGTCCCAAATTGGGAAAGGAATACGTCAAGGCTGTTTATCGGCACCCTGCTTATTTAACTTATATCTAGAGTACATCATGAGAAATGCCTGGCTGGATGAAGCACAAGCTGGAATCAAGATTGCTAGGAGAAATATCAATAACCTCAGATATGCAGATGATACCACCTTTATGGCAGAAAGCAAAGAGGAACTAAAGAGCCTCTTGATAAAAGTGAAAGAGGAGAGTGAAAAAGTTGGTTTAAAACTCAACATTCAAAAAACTAAGACCATGGCATCCGGCCCCATCACTTCATGGCAAATAGAAAGGGAAACAAGGGAAACAGTGACAGACTTTATTTTGGAGGGCTCCAAAATCAGATGGTGACTGCAGCCATGAAATTAAAAGATACTTGCTCCTTGGAAGAAAAGCTATGACCCATATAGACAGCATATTAAAAAGCAGAGACATTACTTTACCAACAAAGGTCCGTCTAGTCAAAACTATGGTTTTTCCAGTAGTCATGAATAGATGTAAGAGTTTGGCTATAAAGAAAGCTGAGCACCAAAGAACACTTTTGAACTATGGTGTTGGAGAAGACTTTTGAGAGTCCCTTGGACAGCAAGGAGATCCAACCAGTCAATCCTAAAGGAAGTCAGTCCTGAATATTCATTGGAAGAACTGATGCTGAAGCTGAAACTCCAATACTCTGACCACCTGAAGTGAAGAACTCACTTATTGGAAAAGACTCTGATGCTGGGAAAGATTGAAGCCAGGAGTAGATGGGGACAACAGAGGATTAGATGGTTGGATGGCATCACCAACTCGATGGACATGAGTTTGAACAAGTCTGGGAGTTGGTGATGAACAGGGAAGCCTGGCATGCTGCAGTCCATGGAGTAGCAAAGAGCTGGACACAGCTGAATGACTGAACGGAATCAAGTTCAGTGGTAAAGAATTTGCCTACCATGCAGGAGATGCAAGAGTCTCTGGTTCGATTCCTGGGTCAGGAAGATCCCCTGGAGACGGAAATGGCAACCCACTCCAGCATTCTTGCCTGGAGAATCCCCATAAACAAAGAAGTCTGGCGGGCTACAGTCCATGGAATGGTGATTATATCACCACCACAAATTTACACAAACTTCACCATTGAACAGAAAACCCTGATTTTATTTATCAATAAATTTTATGAGCCTAACAAAAGCCTCATACAGAAAATATCTGACAAAGATAGCACAAAAAGGAAAAATTATAGTCCAGTATTACTCTTGAGTGAAAGTCACTCAGTTGTGTCCAACTCTTTGTGACCCCATGGACTATACAGTCCTTGGAATTTTCCAGGCCAGAATACTGGAGTGGGTAGCCTTTCCCTTCTCCACAGGATCTTCCCAACCCAGGGATCAAACCTAGGTCTCCCACATTGCAGGTGGATTCTTTACCAGCTGAGCCACAAGGGAAGCCCCGTTTCTCTTGAAAACAGTGGCAAAAATTCATTAGGAAACATTAGCCAACTGAATCCAATAAAGTTAATACATCATGGCCAATTTCAGGAGCACATGGTTGATTTAACATATAAAATCAATTACCATATTAAAAGAGATCAGTCATAAAGTCATCTTACCGTTTCTCTTGAAAACAGTGGCAAAAATTCATTAGGAAACATTAGCCAACTGAATCCAATAAAGTTAATACATCATGGCCAATTTCAGGAGCACATGGTTGATTTAACATATAAAATCAATTACCATATTAAAAGAGATCAGTCATAAAGTCATCTTAATAGGTACAGTAAAATAGTGATGAAAAAACTTTCTATCAAAGTGGAAGTAGGAAAAAATCTCCTTAATGTGATAAAGGATAACTGTAAGAAAATATTAAATGTCACATATAATGGTGATACACTGAAAAGTTTCTCTTTAAGTTCAGGAAAAAGGAAAATGATCAACAGGAATCAGACATTCTTAAGATTCCTTAGTCACTTGCACAGTTATTTTACTAGACAATATAGATTCTAAATTGCTATACATTTCTGTTTATATGATTAGAGGATATTCTCTACTCTTACAATGGTTCCGTTAAACTTTACATCCAAATCTAAGATTTAGCTTTGTAACTATATTACATACCATAGGTTCTGTTTCCTTTGGAGGTTTTTCCAGGGGAGGAATGTACCACTGAAAACAAAGTTCTTTGTTTAAAGCTTGTGTTGCCACAACTGATGGCACAGCATCTCCACACAATGGGCTGGTAACGCTCTTTAATGATAAATCGGAGTGTAGAGAAGCATCAGTTACTCCTGTCTGGGGAACAAACAGAAACATTCACTTTATTGCTGGCAATGAATGTATTCAATATTTAAGACATTCATTCAATTTTCATTCAATAGTGGCTATACTGGAAAACTCTGGGAATCATCTCAGCTTGCTTGATGGATGTAGGTCTTAAAAACTTCCCAATTACCACAGAGAAGGTTCTTCTGTGGAAAAAAAATATGCTTCAAAACCCAGTGGACTCAACAAATGTCTTCCACTTTGGTGAATATCCAAGAGTAACGATCTAGAGGGGAAATATCAGTGCTATCACTTCAGTCTCAAGATCCCCATAGAGTCTAAGAATATCTACTTTTCTTCTGGTTTATTCATTGGTGTATATATACTAAGGGTTTGGTTACAATTTATTATCTGCTTTCCAACAGCATTTTCTTTGTAGTACCTTATGAAAAATAAGACACAGTTTTTGCTCTAAGAGGTCAAAATCCATTACTTTCATTCCCTCTTTAAATGAATATGGCTGGTTTGCAAGTTTAGTCTTGGTTAATCTGGGCCCAGCTCATTTGATAGAACTTGGTCGCTGAATCAGGAGTTTTCAAGAAGCATAAATGTATAGACTGCAATTGGTGATTTCATAAAATATTTACTTAGTTCCTTAAGGTAGCTAAAAAAAAGTAAAGCATGATTGCTGTTAACAAAAGTAGAGTCTAGCCAGAAAGATAATAATAATGATAATAATATCTCACTTCTAAAAAGGACTTTCTTCAGTGGAGTGTAAACTATTTTCAAAATTAAATTCTCATTATTCCTAAGATTACAGTGTGGTAACTGGAAAGCAATTCTTCTACTAAATCTTGTCCTCCAAAGGCATCTAAAGGTTTGGTGACCAAGGGGAACATGTCAGTGACTGTAAAGAAAGGCCTGGTGTTTCTGTAAGACTCTCTACCTTCCATTTCTAAGCCTATTCAAGATACAACTGAAGACTGTCAATGCAAAGTTCTTCAAAATAATATAAAAAGAGAAATAAATACACTGACCTTTCTGGTTGTCTGCTGATAAAAGAAAAAAATGTGTCTTGACTGAAAGGTAATACTAAAGGTGAAAACTATTTTAAAATGTCTAGAGACTATCATAAAAGGATATGATAAGCCAGAATCCTCATTTATTAGCACTAGGATACTAAAAGCATGACCAACATGCACAATAAATAAAATTATTAAATCTATGTCAGGCAGTTCACCAAAAAATCAGGTAAATAATTGCTTCAGGAAAAAAATGTTCATTTTTTTCATATTTGAGTGCCTTTCAGAGCTCTGACAACTCTTTTAGAAAAGAATTCATATTTAATAACTAGCTAAGTGGAGAAAAATAAAAAGTAAATACCTTCTATGTCAACATATATATAGTGTTTATTTACACAATAGCATAATAATAATGAACTGCAACAGAAATCAATGTTAATATAGGCATTTAATTTTCTTTTCTCTTTTAAAAAACATAATATCTAATTCCTAATGGGATTAATTACATAAGTTAGTCAATGGGCTATACACCAGGTACTTTTGATATGTTTGATTTATTCTTTGAAAGGAATGAGACAACAGACTTACCAGAAGCACTCTTGTTCGTCATGTACTATAATCATCAAATCACTCTGCACTAATCAAGTGTTTGACCTTACGCAGTCTGTCACGGGCACACAGACTAAACATGAATAACTCAGCATTGTGCACCATTTTAATCATGTCCTTTCTGGAATTTTTAATGTAATTTGTTTGGCGTCTTTGTTTTTCCATCATAAAGCTTCAATAGACTTGATGACAGGCAGACTCACAAAGCTGATGAGCATGACATGTATATATGATGGTTCTGGAAATGTATCTACTTCTTTGTGGGGGAAAAACAGATTTAAGTACAAAATTATGGGAAGGGCTTGATTGAAATGGCCTCCTGAGTGATTAAAGGCTCAGAAATGTTATTATAAAAGTCAGCCAAGCTTGGAGTTTACTTTTTAAAAAATCCAAAAGGCTTTATGCTCGTTAGCTGTCTACCCCAGTGAAACGAACACATGATTAGGTGGCTTGCACCTGTCAGGCAAGCGACAGTGATCTCCAGGGCTGATTATTCTGGGAGAGTGTTCCACTAATTATATCAAAATAAAGAGCAAACACGGTGAAACAACTCTTTGGTATCATTACTGCATTAGAAATATTGTTATGTATTTACACTGTGTTCAAGGTTGTATGTTTGGAGCACCATCCTTAGGAACTGGGTAATGATAGGCTGCCCTTAATAATGAAATGCTCAGCAAAGCTCCTTTCAGAACAGTATTTAAGAAATCACATACATTAGTTTCCAAACTCTTATAAAATATTCACAAGAATACATCCACTGAAACGAGAGTTCTCAACTTTCTCATTCTCTCTCTTCTATTCCAAAACACCTGAGGTATCTGGGGCACATGGAAGGAATCCTCAAGGCAGTCTCAGGTCCTAGGAGGGGTGACTCAGACAGTTGTGTTAGATGGAAATGATCTGATCCTACTCTACTGGTTCCTGTGGAGGGCTAGACATTAACAATACATCCCAGGCCTTTTCACCTTCTCTCTGCTCCTCTCCCTAGAGAGAGTTACTTAATCAGTGAATTTGAGAAAAAGAATTTTGGATATGCATAATTCTACTCTTCTTCTGAGCATATTGTTTTCAGGGAGTGAACATCCTCTGCTACTTCATGCAATAGATTTTAAAGGAATTTCTGGCCCCACAGGTTTTAAAGAGACCTGTAATGATCCTCCTCTCCACCAAAACCCATCAGCCTGGACTGGTAGAACTGTCAACTTTGCTAATCACTACTAGGGAGACCATTTACCAGTAAATATAAACCATTTTCTACAATATCAATGGCATGACTCATAAAGTGAGGTATTTCTTAATCGCAGTATGTTTTACTCTTTTATTTCTCAAATTACGTAGAATCAGACAAGAAATAGGGGCATTGAGTTTGGGGCATTTCAATATACTGTTTTATTTCTCAAATTACTTAGAATCTGAGACAGGAAATAGGGGCATTGGGTTTGGACCATTTCAATACTTCCAGTATCTAGGAAGTAATCAGAAAAATCCTCCTGTGTGGATTGCAATACACTGCCCTGGGGGCTAAAACCCCAGTCGAGACTCATTTAACTGAATTCATAAATATTCTTTAGTGGGTCTGAGAGGGTAACAGGCAGGAAGGCCAAGGGTCTCCAAATGGAGGAAATAGCCTGCAAGTGTCAGACATTTTTATCTCCCTTAAGCCACAGGAGGAAACAAACTACCAATATTTTTTTTCCTTCTCTGTACAAATTTAAAAGGAGGTTTCTCTTAAAATTCTGTGTTGCTATGACACCTGGCTTCACCTGAAGTTAACCAATGCCTTTTTCTTATGGAAATGTTTATCTTAAGCTATGCTAATGACACGGACTCAATGGACGTGAGTCTGAGTGAACTCCGGGAGATAGTGATGGACAGGGAGGCCTGGCGTGCGGCAATTCATGGGGTCGCAAAGAGTCGGACACGACTCAGCGACTGAACTGAGCTGAACTGAATGTATCCTGCTTGAGGACAGTCTCTGGAAAAAACCTTCTGGCTAATCCTGTTATCTTAAACTGTAAATTATGGGAGTAGATCTAGTGAGGTCTTCACAACCTCCAGACATTCTCTTGATTCATTGTAATAACATGTTGGAGAGTATATAACTCCATTGCTAACACTAGCAAGGAGGTACTCTTCTTCCCCTTTTTATGTCTATGTCAGAAGCTTTCTCTACCCCTTTTATATTTTAATAAAACTGTATTGCACAAAAGCTCTGAGTGATCAAGCCTCGTCTCTGGCCCCAGATTGAATTCTTCTCCTCTAGAGGCCAAGAATCCAGGTGTGTGTTTGTAGTTCAGCAACAGGCCTTCACTAAGAAAGATTGAGGGCAGGAGAACAAGGGGACAATAGAGGACAAGATGGTTGGATGGCATCAGTGACTCAACGGGCATGAGTTTTGGCAAGTGGGAGATGGTGAAGGACAGGGAAGCTGGAGTGCTGTAGTCTACCTGGTCGCAAAGATTCAGACACATTTGAGCAACTGAACAACAACAACATGGCAGTTCTGTTAATTATACTTAATATAAATGTATGTTAAAAGTGCTTACATAATGATTCAGATATTCCCAGAAGTTCTGCAAATGATAATGTGGAATGCCATCTCAAGTTATTCAAGAAAATATTTGCATAAAGAATCAATGAAGAATTTCATTGTTGAAAATGCTATATAATTGTAGTTCCACTGTGAGCAAGTATACCATGTTGATATCGTTGTGAGAAGACACACATTTTGTATAAATGGAAAATCATGCAATAAAACTTGCAAAATATTATGTTTTAGCCCTAATAGATTTAGCAGAGTTCAAGAGTAATGGGTCAACCACAGAATATTGGAACAGGAGCTAGCATCGTGGGTTACAAAAGGGAAAAATAGTTCTGAGCAGGACTGCTCATAATCCAGCAAGGAAAGAAAATATCTGAGATTAAAGGAAGATGGTGTGATCACTCACCTAGAGCCAGACATCCTGGAATGCAAAGTCAAGTGGGCCTTAGAAAGCATCACTATGAACAAAGCTAGTGGAGGTGATGGAATTCCAGTTGAGCTATTTCAAATTCTAAAAAATGATGCTGTGAAAGTACTGCACTCAATATGCCAGCAAATCTGGAAAATTTAGCAGTGGCCACAGGACTGGAAAAGGTCAGTTTTCATTCCAATCCCAAAGAAAGGCAACAGCAAAGAATGTTCACACTACTGAACAATTGCATTCACCTCACACGCTAGCAAAGTAATGCTCAAAATTCTACAAGCCAGGCTTCAACAGTATGTGAACCATGAACTTCCGGATGTTCAAGCTGGATGTGGAAAAGGCAGAGGAAGCAGAGATCAAATTGTCAACATCCACTGGATCCTAGAAAAAGCAAAAGAGTTCCAGAAAAAGACTACCTCTGCTTTATTGACTATGCCAAAGCCTTTGACTGTGTGGATCACAACAAACTGTGGAAAATTCTTCAAGAGATGGGAATACCAGACCACCTTACCTGCCTCCTGAGAAATCTACATGCAGGTCAAGAAGCAATAGTTAGAACTGGACATGGAACAACAGATTGGTTCCAAATCATGAAAGGAGTACGTCAAGGCTGTATATTGTCACCCTGCTTATTTAACTTACATGCAGAGTACATCATGGGAAATGCCGGGCTGGATGAAGCACAAGCTGGAATCAAGATTGCCAGGAGAATTATTAATAACCTCAGATATGCAGATGACCCCACCCTTATGGCAGAAAGTGAAGAAGAACTGAAGAGCCTCTTGATGAAAGTCAAAGAAGAGAGTGAAAAAGCTGGCTTAAAACTCAACACTCAAAAAACAAAGATCATGGCATCCAGTCCCGTCACTTCATGGCAAATAGATGGGGAAACACTGGAAACAGTGAAAGATTTTATTTTCTTGGGCTCCAAAATCACTGCAGATGGTGACTGCAGCCATGAAGTTAAAAGACACTTGATTCTTGGAAGAAAAGCTATGACCAACCTAGACAGCGTTTTAAAAGCAGAGACATTACTTGGCCAACAAAGGTCCATCTAGTCAAATCTTTTGTTTTTCCAGTAGTCATGTTTGGATGTCAGAGTTGGACTATAAAGAAGCTGAGTGCCAAAGAATTGGTGCTCTTGAACTGTGGTTTTGGAGAGGACTCTTGAGTGTCCATTGGACTGCAAGGAGATCCAACCACTCCATCCTAAGTGAAATCATTCCTGAATATTCATTGGAAGGACTGGTGCTGAAGCTGAAACTGCAATACTTTGGCCACCTGAGGTGTAGAACTGACTCCTTGGAAAAGACCTTGATCCTGGGAAAGATTGAAAGTGGGAGAAGGGAATGACAGAGGATGAGATGGTTGGATGGCATCACCGACTTTATGGACATGAGTTTGAGCAAACTCCAGGAGTTGGTGATGGACAGGGAAGCCTGTCATGCTGTAATCCATGGCGTCGCAAAAAGTAGGACTCTACTGAGTGACTGAACTGAACTGAAGGCAAAGAATCCTGGTCAGAAATCAGAGAGCAGTTGGCATGATTGTTGACTATATTTAAGACTCAAAGATAATTAAATTGAAGCCAGAAGCCAAGTCATTGCAGAGAAGAGCAAGATAAGAGGAAGCAGGAGGACCAGTGCTTTCGTGCAAAAATGCTATGATTGTAGCTTGATTTTAATGCTTCGGACAGCAACTGAAATGTAGTACAGGGTTTTGTTCCCTGAATTATTTAGTCCTTTATGCAGACTTCACAGAGGATCCATTCAACAAGAGTACCAACCTCAGGCAGGTTCTCCTTGTATACTTCTCCATGTACCTTCATGGGTAAGTTGGAGGCAAGGCAAGTAATCTCTCAGTTACAAGGCTATGAATGACAAGTCAAAGTTGGCACAATGGCCTATGGCATGGAGAAGAACTAGGGGAAATGGACACCTTACTGCAGCCCATCCGTGATGGATGAGCACAGATGAATGGAGAATTTTCATTTAAAATTTCACAGAGAACATAATGTGCAGCAATTCACATTTTATCTATTTTTGAAATGCTATTCCATCTCATATTTATAAGGAGGAAAATATTTAAAATGTAGTAAACAGTGAAAGGGTGACAAGCTCTTGAAGATGTGAATCAGTCTCATATGGCAATAACTTTTATGCATTAACACTGAAAACGCCTGCCAGAAAGTACTTCATCACCTGGAGGATTTTAAGCTCAGCATCTCCACTGACACTTTGCTTTGATTAGGGTTCCTGCCAATAGATTTGATCAATGTTCTGCTTGCCTAGTGGAACCTCCTAAATTCTCATTTGCAGCTGTCACTTTTCAGGGACTTGCAAAACTCTCAGATCATTAAAGCATCATGCCACGTGACTCAGATTTGACAGACAAATGCTTACTAAGAATATCTGTCCTGATCGGTGCTGATGTTCTAAAGGGATATTTTCAGCTTCTTGTTCTCTCTTCCTCTCTGTGATGACACTGTACCTGGTGAGTTGAAAGCAGAAAAAAAAAAAAAAGCATTATTAAAGGCAGCAGGTTATTGAGGTTCACATCCCACCAATGGGGCAGAAGCAGGAACCCGTGCAGTCCTCTGACACTCTAATCTCTGCTGATCCGTGTAGCCTATGGACCTGTCTCTGTGCTGCTGCTGCTGCTGCTAAGTCACTTCTGCTGCTGCTGCTGCTGCTGCTAAGTCGCTTCAGTCACGTCCGACTCTGTGCGACCCCATAGACAGCAGCCCACCAGGCTCCGCTGTCCCTGGGATTCAGTTGTGTCCAACTCTGTGTGAACCCATAGACAGCACACCAGCCACCAGGCTCCCCCATCCCTGCAATTCTCCAGGCAAGAACACTGGAGTGGGTTGCCATTTCCTTTTCCAGTGCATGAAAGTGAAAAGTGAAAGTGAAGCCACTCAGTCGTGTCTGACTCTTTGCAACTGCATGGACTGCAGCCTACCAGGCTCCTCCATCCATGGGATTTTCCAGGCAAGAGTACTGGAGTAGAGTGCCATTGCTTTCTCCAACCTGTCCCTGTACCCCCATGCTTTTCAGAGAGCCATAACTCTTATCTCCGAAAGGCCTTTAATTAGAACTGCTGTCACTGTTGCTTGGTTGGGTAGGTTTGATCTGACTTTGTTCAAGGCCGTTATAATCTCTCCTGGTTCATGCTCAATTGGTATCTCAGAGATTAAGACCTTGCATGATTTCTCATATTGACAAGTAGTGGTGGTTATGGGCTGGGAAGCTATTCACACTCTGAAATTGGATCTCAAATGATATCATCACAGGGTGAATCTATGGTCTCCTCAACTTCTCTAGTGCATATGTTCTGAGTTTTTAATCAGGGTAACACATTAAGGTAGAAAGTGAAAGTGAAGTCGCTCAGTCGTGTCCAACTCTGTGCGACCCCATAGATGGCAGCCCACTAGGCTCCTCTGTCCCTGGGATTCTCCAAGCAAGAATACTGGAGTGGGTTGCCATTCCTTCTCCAGGGGATCTTCCCGACCCAGGGATCAAACCCAGGTCTCCCACGTTGCAGGCAGACACTTTAACATCTGCACCACCAGGGAAGCCCTTAAATACAAGAATACAGTCTCTCAGAAAACCTGCTATAGAGACACAGAACTTCATTCAGATCCAAGTACTAACATCAAAGATTTCAAGGGAGGAAAGGAAGCCGGGTTGAAAGAAGAAGGGGGAGGTGGCGGGGGAAGGGGGGCGAAAGCGGTGGCCTTACAGATGTCTCCTGCCACCTACAGATGCCCAGGCGTTAGGACTTTCCCCTGGGCCTCCAGAGAAAGGAGGACTGGAACTCGGCCCTACCAGAAATCAGACCAGACCAGAACCAGAATTCGAGTTCTCTGCCAAGAGGAGGTGATCAGTCTCCAATCCTCAGCTCAGGCTGAGGGCCCTTCGACCAGATTCCTGCATCCAGGACTGGGGCACTAGAAAAACAAGGAAGGATAGGAAGGGTTAAGGAGAGGAAAGAGAGAGGGAAGGGGAGAGAGGTCAATAAAGTCTCTTGCTCCTTACCATTCGGGGCACGCTGGCCAGTTGTCTGTGTCAGGAGGAGGCCAGAGACAAAAGGGTCCCAGTTGCGGCCCCTGGGTCTGGTCCATTGGCAGGCAAGCTGGCCCCTGAGTACCCCCAGTGGTCAGGATGTCAGTCTCAGTGAAGAAGAGTCCTCACCAGAGTCACCATTTGTTGCAGGAAGGGGACCCCTTCCAGGGCCCAAAACTGGGCTCTTGTCTAACACTCAGAAATGAATTGTCCAAGGAGACACATGTGCTGACAAAGCAAGAGATTTTATTGGGAAAGGGCACTCGGGTGGAGAGCTTAGGGTAAGGAAACCCAGGAGAACATTAAGGTAGAAACTCACCTTTTAAAGTGCATTTTTTTGTGAGTTCTGCTTACATGGCGTGCCCACTCTGGGCTTTGGAATTTTAACTGCAATTGCTATTGGGATTTATCCCTTCCAGTGTGTGTGTATATGTCTGTAAGTATATATATATATATATATATATTACAATTTCTGAAGGGATTGCTTTATAAATGTTCTTGACATTTCTTTTGAAAAATACCTCTTTCCAAGCTGAGTGCCACCTCCATAAAGACTCCCCAGGTAAACAGAAATAAGTGGTTATTTCTCTCTTTGTCGTGTTGTCAGAGTCTTCCTTTTAATTCAAATCTAGAAACCCAAGGTTGTGCTGTTTAAATATTTCATTCTCATTATGTGCATTTTATATTTGCTGACAGTTCCTTTTACAAATACTTTATTATAACTGAACACAATGAAAATGTGATTGTTATTTTTTTTTTTTACATCTATAACTTCTCCAGTACTCTAGAATTGGATTAAACAATGAGCTCTATCAATAAGCCAAGGCCCACACACTAACAGAGCCCACAGATTTCTGAACTCATTGAGGCAGGGACAGAGAAAATTAATGATACGTTTCCCAATATAACTGTGTTTGGATTGAAGGTTTGTTTTAATTGACCCATTATCTGATGAATTATAGATAAGGCCTATGAATAACCTCTTGAATCAAGGAATCCTACTTGTACTTTCTCTCTCTGGCTCAGGTCATAGGAGTGTAATTTTAAATCGAATTCTTTGCCCAGCGTGCTACATGCACATGGACTTCCCAAGTGGCACTAGTGTTAAAGAACCTGATTGCCAATTCAGGAGACGTAAAACATGAGGGTTCGATCCCTGGGTGGGCAAGATCCCCTGGATGCTGGGCAATGCACTCCAGTATTCTTGCCTGAAGAATCTCATGGACAGAGGAGGCTGACAGGCTACAGTCCATAGGGTCACACAGAGTCAGACACTACTGAAGCGACTTAGCACACATGCATGCACTGCATGCACTGGAACCTTCTCTGAAATCTCATGCCTTTTTTTCATTGAATGAAAGATTCTTTAAATTCTGTAGTGCTTTACAGTTTTCAGTAATTTTGCAATGTGATTTTATATAATCCCATAATTATCCATTTTTTCCCCACCACTGCGTTGTCCCTCCTCTCTTCCCTCTCGCCCTGTATGTTTTCAAACTAGTGTTTTAATTTTTTCAGATATATACCCGGAGTGGAATTGCTGGGTTACATGGTAGTTCTGGGCTTCCCTGGCAGCTCAGTTAAAGAATTCACCAGCAATGCAGGAGGCCCCGATTCAATTCCTGGGTCAGGCAGATATCCTGGAGAAGGGCTAGGCTATCCGCTCCAATATTCTTGGGCTTCCCTGGTGGCTCAGATGATAAAGAATCTGCCTGCAATGTGGGAGACCTCGGTTCAATCCCTGGGTTGTGAAGATCTTCTGGAGGAGGGCATGGCACCCCACTCCAGTGTTTTTGCCTGGAGAACCCCCATGTTTAGAGGAGCCTGGCAGGCTACAGTCCATGGGATCATAAAGAGTTAGACATGACTAAGTGACTAGACACAGCACAGCACAGCACTGTAGTTTTATGTTTAGATTTTTGAGAAACCTCCATTCTGCTTTCACAGTGGCTGCGCTAATTTACATGTCTTTACATGGGAACTCGACCCATCTGTGTTTCCTGTTTACTCCTTCCCTTCAGGATCTATATTCTGCTCTTGACTGCTCTGTGAGTAGTTAGAATCTTTCCACAAATAATCTGGAAGTCCCCCACTAAATATTTTCTCATGAAATTAAGGAGATGTCTTTCTTCTACTGTCAGAAAAGTATAGAGAATAGAGAAAAAGCAAGGAGTATGACTATACATCCTTTGTTACAACTTCAGAAATATCATAGTATTAGTATTCAGTCACATAGGGAAACATTGAAATAAAATAAAAATATGTTTCGTGGAATCTCTCAATCAAACCTTGGGGCTTCTAAGAAGATTAAGGGTGTTGTCCCTCAGCTATTTCCGCAGGAGCTCAAACTAAATAAAAATTTATCTCCAAAGCAGTTGCCTACTTTCTCCTTTGCTAACTTTAAAGAAAAGAGCTGTCTGTTGTGAGCTGACCCATGAGGAAAGCTCTATGATAATGAACTGAGGGCAGCCTCTGGCAAAAAGTCGATAAGAAACTAAGGCCCTCAATTTGGCATCTTGTAATAAACTTAGGGCTGCCAACAAAACATGAACTTGGCAGTAGATTCATCTCCAGTAATCCTCCAGAGGAGGAATCCTTTAGTTGGCCAAGACTTTGATGGCAGCCATACAGAGGACCCAACTCACAAACTGTGGCATAATTAATGAATGTTAATTATTAATGAATGTTGATTATTCATTAGTTAATGAATGTTGCAGCCGCTAAGTTTGTGGTAATACTTTTTCTGTAGCAAAGAGTAACGAACACATTATCTTTCTGCACCTCCCTGAGAAACGGCTGTATGCAATTGCTTTTCTTCTACCCTCACCCTTAATTGATGCTTGTTCTGCATAAAATTGCAGATTGGAAATGCAATTATTTTTTTTTTACTCAGAATTTGAAAACTACATTGTCTTCTAACCCACAATGCTTATATTTAGAAATCTGTTGTGTTACAATTTTTGAACCCTCGTATTTGTCACGTGTTTTAAAAGGCATTGTTGATGGGCATTGAATGGGCATTGGCATTTTCTGCCAATTTGAAAATGGTGTCTGTCAATTCTGGGAAACTGCTTGAGATTTTTAATGTTAATTTCTAATTTTTTTTTCCAGTTTTCTATTTTGGACCTCCTATTAACTCCACTGTTGAATTGATCTTCTAAATTTTTTTTTTTTTCTGTATTATTTCTCAAGGCTTTTAATCTTTTTATTTTCTTGGACATTTTTCTCATCTACGAAATATTGTGTTTCTATCATATTTTTAATTTCCAAGTATTGTTTCTTTTTTCTTCTTTTATAACAGTTTTGTTTGATTGTTTTATATCTTAAGACAAATGATTTCTGTTGTTGTTGAAGTTGTCTATTGTTTTCTGAATTGTCTCTATTACCTCTAAGGTACTTGCTTTTTGTTTAGGTCTCTGTATTTCATGCTATAGCTGTTCCTTAAACTGTTTGGCTATCCACTCATAATTTACAGTGAAGAACTAAAAGAAAAAATAAAAACTGTGGAAAGTAGTGAGTAGGTGCTTGTATTCTTTTGGGATTCACTGTAGAGTGATATGTTTCTCCAAAGTTAATATCTGTGGATCTTTTCTCTTGGGTTGTTTTGTTTTTCAAGTTCAGTTCAGTTCAGTCGCTCAGTCGTGTCCGACTCTTTGCGACCCCATGAATCGCAGCACGCCAGGCCTCCCTATCCATCACCATCTCCCGGAGTTCACTCAGACTCACGTCCATCGAGTCCGTGATGCCATCCAGCCATCTCATCCTCTGTCGTCCCCTTCTCCTCCTGCCCCCAATCCCTCCCAGCATCAGAGTCTTTTCCAATGAGTCAACTCTTCGCATGAGGTGGCCAAAGTACTGGAGTTTCA
>SJYX01009635.1:51315-64424 GCA_006410675.1 Oreotragus oreotragus | reverse complement strand
ATTTCTATCCTTTATCGAGCCCATCTTTGCATGAAATGTTCCCTTGGTATCTCCAATTCTCTTGAAGAGATCTCTAGTCTTTCCCATTCTGTTGTTATCCTCTATCTCTTTGCATTGATTGCTGAAGAAGGCTTTCTTATCTCTTCTTGCTATTCTTTGGAACTCTGCATTCAGATGCTTATATCTTTTCTTTTCTCCTTTGCTTTTCGCCTCTCTTCTTTTCAGTGCTATTTGTAAGCCTTCTCCAGACAGCCATTTTACTTTTTCGCATTTCTTTTCCATGGGGATTGTCTTGATCCCTGTCTCCTGTACAGTGTCACGAACCTCATTCCATAGTTCACCAGGAACTCTGTCTATCAGATCTAGGCCCTTAAATCTATTTCTCACTTCCACTGTATAATCATAAGGGATTTGATTTAGGTCATACCTGAATGGTCTAGTGGTTTCCCCTACTTTCTTCAATTTAAGCCTCAATTTGGAAATAAGGAGTTCATGATCTGAGCCACAGTCAGCTCCTGGTCTTGTTTTTGTTGACTGTTTTCAAGTTAGAAATCCTCTAATCTCTTATTTGCAGGTTATAAGCCCATCTGCCCCCATTCAGAGGACAGAATGAGTGGAGGAGAGTTAGATTCTACCATTTCTATCCATATGGTTTGTTACTCTTGGCCTTACCTGTGCTTGCTGTTCCCAAGTTCTGCTAGAATAGAGAAATGGTATTGGCTACCTAGTATACTTGGAGAAAATTTCTGATAACATATATGGAAAATAAGTTTGGATAAGCAAAAAATGATTTCTGTAGGATAACTTGTTATCATTTGAATGACACTCAGGTTCCCCACTTCCCAACAGCTATAAAGTGGCAAATAAAGTTGCTATGAATGGGATTCAGGTATGTGAGCTACCCAACCACCTTGAAGAGCCACCATACTTCCAGGTATGAACACATAGTCCATTTACCCCTGTGAAACACATACACATGGTAATTTCCTATATGTGTCATGGCATGAAAAACATTGAAAAGCACAGTTCTACAGTCTCATCCAAACTACATATCTAGTCTTGCTTCTCACAACTTCTCACAATAAACTTTTCTTTTCTAGTCAGTACCTGGAAAATCTTATTGCCTTCCTCATTCCTTTCCCTTCAATTTTTGCTTATTCACCTGCTCTATGTGTGCATGCTAAGTTTTTTCAGTTGTGTTCAACTCTTTGTGACCCTGTGGACTTTTGCCTGCCAGCCTCCTCTGTCCATGGGGTTTTCCAGCCAAGAATACTGGAATGGGTTTCCATGCCCTCCTCCAAGGGATCTTCCTGCCCCAGGGATCAAACTCACATCTCATGTCTCCTGCATTGGCAAACAGGTTCTTTACCATTAGTACCACCTGGGAAGCCCCCTCACCTGTTCTGCTCACCTATATTTTCCACTTACTTAACTTTAAGTCTATTCTCAGTTTCAGTCACTATATAATGATTATCCCAGATTATTTCAGCTATATGTGATTGTTTTCCTCTGAATCCTCATAGCATTAATTTTTATCATACTCTTTTCCTTTCTGTTGACCTATTTTATAATGTACTTGTATTCCTGTCCAACTAGATTGAGAGTTTACCAGAGGATTAAATCCTATCTTATTGATTGTTTTGGCCCATTTACTATACTATCTCATTCCCTCAACAATCTTAATTGGAATGTATGAATGAGTGAATGAATCAATCAATAATGTAGCTAATACACTATCAACGCAGTAAGTTGTATCTGACAACTTGTATTACTAATCTTTAAAGTCAAATCTCTTCACAAACTCAAGTAAACTTTCTATGGAAGTATGCTTGGTTATGATTTATTTTTATTTTGATGTAATGTACTGTCCGGATCTGGGATGTGAACTTGCCTTTTAGTGGAACTTCTATGAGCAGCAGAGTGTTTTTTATTTTTTCTTTTGCTGTCCTCAGAATGTAAAAATCAGTATGATTCTGTCAACTGTGTTTATAATTTCTTTAGAAACACTTTTTATTTCTTTTAAAATGATATGAATAAAAAAGGAAAACCATAGAATTAAACAGAACATAAATCTGCCATGCAGAATTTAACCTTTTGTTTTATCCTTCATCAGTTAGATTTGCATGTATAATGCATTTTCAAAATACCAACCCACTTATATTTTCTTCTGAAGCTAACCTAAGGAGTTGATGCTGTTCTTTTCCACAAGAAATCACTATTATTAGCACTTTCTCCAAACTTGTCCATTTGAACGTGTTTATTTGCTTTGTTTCTTAGTTTATGGAGTGTTACATTTCCACAGCTTTCATTCCAGAGTTCTTTGCACAGCTTTTCTTTCAATCTCCATTTTAACATCTGTCTTCATAAGGCTGTAACTTTTGACATGTGTGCTCATAAGGAAGAGGGTTAAGTTCTCATCCTTTTGCTACAAGTCATTTATTAAGCTAACAAGAGGTTCTTGGGAAAATAAGACCTATGGTTAAAGGTCTTCAGTTTGAATTTTAATTCTACCAGTCAGTACTTCTGGCACATTATGTCCTTTCTCTGGGCATTTTCTTTCATCTAGAAAGTAAATAGGTTGGACCAAACCAACGTTATTCAAATTAAAATCCTTAATGACCAAGAAAGCAAAGAGATACATCACCAGCCAGGGGAAAAGAAAAGAGCAAGCTACACACATATCCACAAAATAGTTGTTCTAGCTAAAGCTATGGTGATGAAATCAGGCTGACAATAGGATGAAATCACATCAGTTCAGTTCAGACACTCAGTCATGTCTGACTCTTTGTGACCCCATGAACGGCAGCATGCCAGGCCTCCCTGTCCATCACTAACTCCTGAAGTTTACCCAAACTCATGTCCATCGAGTCAATGATGCTATCCAATCATCTCATCCTCTGTTGTCCCCTTCTCATCTTGTCCTCAATCTTTCCCAGCATCAGGGTCTTTTCAAATGAGTTAGCTCTTCACATCAAATGGCCAAAGTATTGGAGTTTCAGCTTCAACGTCAACCCTTCCAATGAACACACAGGACCAATCTCCTTTAAGATGGACTGTTTGGATCTCCTTGCAGTCCAAGGGACTCTCCAGAGTCTTCTCCAACACCACAGTTCAAAGGCATCAATTCTTCTGCTCTCAGCTTTCTTTATAGTCCAACTCTCACATCCATACCTGACCACTGGAAAAACCATAGCCTTGACTAGACAGACCTTTGTTGGCAAAGTAATGTTTCTGAGTTTTAATTTGCTGTCTAGGTTGGTCATAACTTTCCCTCCAAGGAGTAAGCATCTTTTAATTTCACAGCTGCAATCACCATCTGAAATGATTTTGGAGCCCAGAAAAATAAAGCCTGACACTGTTTCCCCTGTTTCCCCATCTATTTCCCATGAAGCAACAGGACTGGATGCCATGATCTTCGTTTTCTGAATGTTGAGCTTTAAGCTAACTTTTTCACTCACCTCTTTCACTTTCATCAAAAGGCTCTTTAGTTCCTCTTCACTTTCTGCCATAAGGGTGGTGTCATCTACATATCTGAGGTTATTGATATTTCTCCTGGCAATCTTGATTCCAGCTTGTACTTCTTCCAGCCCAGAATTTCTCATAATGTACTCTGCATCATTATATCACATATCCACATCCATATTATACAGAAGTGTAAGTAGCCACTGCCAAGAGGAAGATGGCAGAGTAAAAGGACATGTACTCATCTTCTCCTGCAAGAACTCCAAAACTACAACTTGCTGTGGAACAACCATTGACTGGAGAATGTTTGATCCCATCAAAAAAAGATATCCTACATCCAAAGGCAAAGGAGAAGCCCCAGAAAGATGGTAGGAGGGGTGAAATTGCATTTAGAATTAAACCCTTTATGCTCCAGAATGCTCAGAGGGCTCAAACAAACCTTGTGAACACCAGTACCCAGAGACCCCAGAGACACTGAGCCAGAACTATGTTTGAGTGTCTCTGGCAAAGGTACAGGTCAACGGTGGCCTGCTGTAGGGGCAGGGGCTCTGCATGCAGCAGACATGGGTTTGGCATAAGCCTTCTTGGAGGAGGTTGCCATTAACCTCACAATAGAGCTTTTAGAACTTACACAGGACTGGGGAAACAGACTCTTCTTAGAGGGCACAAACAGAACCTTGTGTGCACCAGCACTCAGGAGAAACGAGCAGTGACCTCTCAAGAGAGTAACCCAGACTTGCCAGTGAGAGTCCAGGAGTATCCAGTGAAGGCATGGGTTAATGGTGGCCTGCTGCAGGATCAGGGGCACTGAGTATAGCAGTGCCTGAATGGGACGTTTTGAAGGAAGACACCATTATCTTCATTACATTCACCATAGTTTTTGGCCTCAGGTCAAACAACAGGAAGGGAACACAGCTCCGCCCATCAACAGAAAATTCCATTAAAGACTTATTGAGCATGGCCCCACCCACCAGAATAAGACCCAGTTTCCCCATAGTCCCATCAGGAAGCATCCATAAGCCTCTTATCCTTATCTATGAGAGGGAACATTGAATAAAAACTGAAATCACAGAAAACCAAACTGATCACATAGACCACAGCCTTGTCTAACTCAATGAAACTATGAGCCATCCAATATGGGCGGGATATGGTGGAGATTTCTGAACGTGGTCCACTGGAGAAGGGAATGACAAACCACTTCAGTATTCTTGCCTTGAGTACGCCATGAACAGCATGAAAAGACAAAAAGTTAGGGCACTGAAAGATGAACTCCCCAGGTTGATAGGTGCCCAAGATGCTACTGGAGATCATGGAAAAATAACTCCCGAAAGAATGAAGAGACAGAGCCAAAGCAAAAACAACACTCAGTTGTGGATGTAACTGGTGATGGAAGTGAAGTCTGATGCTATGAAGGGTAATATTGCGTAGGAACCTGGAATGTCAGGTCCATGAATCAATGCAAATTGAAAGTGGTCAAACAGGAGATGGCAAGAGTGAACACTGACATTTTAGGAATCAGTGAACTAAAATGGCCTGGAATGGGTGAATTTAACTCTGGTGACCATTATTATATCTACTACTGTGGGCAAGAATCCCTTAGAAGAAGTAGAATAGCCATCATAGTCAACAAAGAGTACAACATGCAGTACTTGGATGCAATCTCAAAAATGACAGAATGATCTCTGTTCATTTCCAAGGCAAAACATTCAGTATCACAGTAATCCAAGTCTATGCCCTGACCAGTAATGCTGGAGAAGCTGAAGTTGAACGATTCTATGAAGACCTACAAGACCTTTTAGAACTAACATCTAAAAATTTCATTACAATAGACTGGAATGCAAAAGTAGGAAGTCAAGAGATACCTGGATTGACAGGCAAATTTGGCCTTGGAGTACAAAACAAAGCAAGTCAAAGGCTAACAGAGTTTTGCCAAGCCAACCCACTGGTCATAGCAAACACCCTCTTCCAGGAACAAAAGAGAAGATTCTACACATGGACATCACCAGTTGTCAATACTGAAATCAGATTGATTATATTCTTTGCAGCCAAAGATGGAGAAGCTCTATACAGTCAGCAAAAACAAGACTGGGAGCTGACTGTGGCTCAGATTATGAACTCCTTATTGCCAAGTTCAGAATGAAATTGAAGAAAGTAGGGAAAACTGCTAGACCAAAATCCCTTACAGTTACACAGTGGAGTTACAAATAGGTTGAAGGAATTAGATCTGATAGTCAGAGTGCCTGAAGAACTATGAACAGAGGTTCATGACGTTGTACAGGAGGTAGTGATCAAGACCATCCCCAAGAAAAAGAAATGCAAAAAGGCAAAATGGTTGTCTGAAGAGGCCTTACAAATAACTAAGAAAAGAAGAGAAGCTAAAGGCAAAGGAGAAAAGGAAAGGTGTGCCCATTTAAATGCAGAGTTCCAAAGAATAGCAAGGAGAGATAAGAAAGCCTTCCTCAGTGATCAATGCAAAGAAATAGAGGAAAATAGGAATGGGGAAGACTGGAGATCTCTTCATGAAAATTAGTGATACCAAGAGAATATTTCATGCAAAGATGGACACAGTAAAGGACAGAACTAGTATAGACCTAACACAAGTAAAAGATATTAAGAAGAGGTGGCAACAATACACAGAAGAACTATCCAAAACATCCTCTTAATTCAGATAACCACAATGGTGTGATCATTTACCTAGATCATTCACCTACATCCTGGAATATGAAGTCAAGTGGACCTTAGGAAGCATCACTACAAACAAATCTAGTGCAGGTGATGGAATTCCAGTTGAGCTATTTCAAATCCTAAAAGATGATTTTGTGAAAGTGCTAAATTTAATATGCCAGCAAATTTGGAAAACTCAGCAGAGGCCACATGACTGAAAAAGGTCAGTTTTCATTCTAATTCCAAAGAAAGGCAATGCCAAAAAATATTCACACTATTGCACAATTGCACTCATCTCACACACTAGCAAAGTAATGTTCAAAATTCTCCAAGCCAGGCTTCAACAGTATGTGAAACATGAACTTTCAGATGTTCAAGCTGGATTTAGAAAATCCATCAGATCATCAAAAAAGCAAAGAATTCCACAAAAAACATCTACTTCTTCTTTATTGGCCTCACCAAAGCCTTTGACTGTGTGGATCACAACAAACTATGGGAAATTCTTAAAGATATGGGAATACCAGACCACCTTACTTGCCTCTTGAGATATCTGTATGCAGTTCAGGAAGAGACAATTAGAATTGGATATGGAACAATACACTGGTTCCAAATCAGGAAAGGAGTACACCAAGGCTATATATTGTCACCCTGGTTATTTAAATTATATGCAGAGAACATCATGAGAAATGCTGGTCTGGATGAAGCACAAACTGGAATCAAGATTGCTGGGAGAAGTATCAATAACCTCAGATATGCAGATGACACTACTCTTATGGCAGAAAGTGAAAAAGAATTAAAGAACCTTTTGATGAAAGTGAAAGAGGAGAGTGAAAAAGTTAGCTCAAAACTCAACATTCAGAAAGCTAAGATCATGGCATCTGGTCCCATCATTTCATGGCAAATAGATGGGGACAATGGAAACAGTGACAGACTATTTTCTTGGGCTGCAAAATCACTGCAGATGATGACTGCAGCCGTAAAATCAAAAGATGCTTGCTCCTTGGAAGAAAAGTTATGACCAACCTAGATAGTATATTAAAAAGCAGAGACATTACTTTGCCAACAAAGGTCCATCTTCAAAGCTATGATTTTTCTAATAGTCATGTATGGATTTGAAAGTGAAAGTGGTTCAGTTGTGTCCAACTCTTTGCAAACCTATGGACTGTAGCCTACCAGGCTCCTCTGTCCATGGGATTTTCCAGGCAAGAATACTGGAGTGGGTTGCCATTTCCTTCTCTAGAAGATCTTCCCAACCCAGGAATTGAACCTGGGTCTCTCGCACTATAGGCAGATGCTTTACCATCTGAGCTACCAGGGAAGTCCTGGCGGATGTGAGAGTTGGACTATAAAGAAAGCTGAGCACTGAAGAATTGATGCTTTTGAACTGTGATGTTGGGATGACTCTTGAGAGTCCTTGGACTGCAAGGAGATCCAACCAGTTCATACTAAAAGACAACAGTCCTGCATATTCATTGGAAGGACTGATGTTGAAGCTGAAACTTTAATACTTTGGCCACCTGACATGAAAAACTGACTCTTTGGAAAAGACCCTGATGCTATGAAAGATTGAAGGTGGGAGGAGAAGGATACAACAGAGGATGAGATGGTTGGATGCCATCATTGACTCGTAGGGCATGATTTTGAGTTAACTCCAAATTTTGGTGATGAACAGGGAGGCCTGGCATGCTGAAATCTATGGGGTTGCACAGAGTCTGATATGACTGAGCTACTGAACTGAACTGACTGCCAAGGGGAAAAGTCACTTAAATTTCTGGTGAGATATCGCTTTTCAGTTAGGCAGTAAAAGTCAAAGAACGGATATGATCTTGTCAGCTTTCTGTTTTGTTTGGAAATCTTTCCAAAAATTTGCTAAGAATTAGTATTTCATGGCTAAAAATTAAATTTTATATACTTCCAGATTATCTGATACTATGGTTCCTTTCAGCTCCAGACGTTGTGCCTGACTCACCAGGCAATGAGATAATGAGTGGTCCATTGGGGTCTGGATTTGGTGTCTTCTGGTTGAAAGTGTCAGAAGGGCATTTGGGAGTGGAAATTAAGGGACAGCATATGACAGCACTAGTCTTCTGCACTATACATCTGTGATAGTCTCACATGCTTTTTCATCTCTGACTTCATTTGATCATAGTAAGTGTCTTTTCAAGTCACTGAGGATAAAATCCCCTTGGTTACAGGAATGAAGTTTAGAGTCATTAAATCTTGACTTAAGCCCTGGTTTTACAACTTAATAACTGTGATGCCTTGGGCAAGTTCTTTTACTTCCTTAATGCTCCAACTTTTTCATTTATACAGGGAGGCCTGGCATGCTGAAACTCATGGGGTCGCAAAGAGTCGGACATGACTAAGTGATTGAACTGAACTGAACTGAATAAAATAGGACCAATAATAACTTCTTTAATTGGTTAGCAATAATTTGAAACTATATTTAATATCAAGCTCTTAATATAGTGCTTGGTAATTAATCCACAAATATACTTTTTTGTGTGTGATGGTGTTACACCCTCTTTAGATCTGGAAGAATACTTTTGCAAAACCCACTTTGACTACTTTCACCGTACACTTAGGTATTTGTTTTCCTATGTTTCTACTTCACTAGTCCACGTCCCAGTAAACAATTATGTTTTTGTATTCCAATTTCATACTTGAAGCCCCCTGAGGGAAGGCTTTAAGTCTTTTCATTCATGTATTTCAGTGCCTAATACAGCATTTGTATTACATTAATGCTCAATAGTTTTTGAATGAATGAATGAATCCTCAAAAGAAATTTACATTCTGCAAACAAAAATTTGTCCTTGTTCAATTTTTACTCTGTATTGGAGCCACACATGTGTCTGCACATTTTTGTTAAAAATAGTGTTTAGCAACAATATGTTATTAGCCACAAGGGAGATAACTCTGAAGCTGAATCACGTACAAACATGAATTCCACTGAAATTTGTGTTCAACTCAAGGACATAATTTCTTTCTATTCTTTGGCTATATAAAGATGTAGGTGCAGTACCAGAATAGCTGTTTATATTTAAAAATGACCATTCTTTTCAGTTCAGTTGCTCAGTCGTGTCCGACTCTTTGCAACCCCATGAACTGCAGCACGCCAGGCCTCCCTGTCCATCACCAACTCCCGGAGTCCACCCAAACCTATGTCCATTGAGTCGATAATGCCATCCAACCATCTCATCCTCTGTCATCCCCTTCTCCTCCTGTCCCCAATCTTTCCCAGCATCAGGGTCTTTTTAAAGGAGTCAGCTTTTCACATCAGGTGGCCAAAATATTGGAGTTTCAGCTTCAACATCAGTCCTTCCAATGAACACCCAGGATTGATCTCCTTTAGGATGGACTGGTTGGATCTCCTTGCTGTCCAAGGGACTCTGAAGAGTCTTCTCCAGCACCACAGTTCAAAAGCATCAATTCTTCAGCACTCAGCTTTCTTTATAGTCCAACTCTCACATCCATACATGACCATTGGAAAAATCATAGTCTTGACTAGATGGACCTTTGACAAAGTAATGTCTCTGCTTTTGAATATGCTGTCTAGGTTGGTCATAACTTTCCTTCCAAGGAATAAGCATCTCTTAATTTCATGGCTGCAATAACCATCTGCTGTGATTTTAGAGCCCAGAAAAAGAAAGTCAGCCACTGTTTCTACTGTTTCCCCATCTATTTGACATGAAGTGATGGGACCAGATGCCATAATCTTAGTTTTCTGAATGTTGAGCTTTAAGCCAACATTTTCACTCTCCTCTTTTACTTTCCTCAAGAGGCTCTTTTCTTTAGTTCTTCTTCACTTTCTGTCATAAGGGTGGTGTCATCTGCATATCTGAGGTTATTGNTTGAGCTTTAAGCCAACATTTTCACTCTCCTCTTTTACTTTCCTCAAGAGGCTCTTTTCTTTAGTTCTTCTTCACTTTCTGTCATAAGGGTGGTGTCATCTGCATATCTGAGGTTATTGATGTCATTCTTTTAGAACTAACTAAAGCTCATCTCTCCCGAAGGGACTTTATCTAAGCTGACCCAAAGAGATTTCCTTTCCTCGTATCCCTGTGTCCCTCCCTTGGTTACATTCAGCTTTCACATAGATTTATTATACACTTACAGGATGCTAGGCATTTTGACAAGTGCTAGATATTAAGTCATAAATTCAAGATAGACATGATCTCTGCCCTTGTGGAACTCATCTTCTGTTGGAGGATCAGATGAGAATTTGCATGAGGGTCAGATTGAATTCTGATCGACAATCATCTCGCTAGACCATTATACTCATTAGAGTTACCCAGGTATTCTGGGCAGACTAGGCTCCTAACTGACAGAAGATATTTGTAGACACTGAGAAAGATGTCCGTCTTAAGGTTTACATAAGATTCTAAAGACCCAAGAGGCAGAACATGAATTTGGCCAGCCTTGGGGCCCAGCCATGTAGAAGGAGAGATAATGATAAGGGAAAATCACAATAGGAAAACAACTTTTTGAACAGGGTCTTCCCTGTCTCCCTGGCAACCTCTCCCTGCTAAAGATCCTGGAGAGCAAGGCCTAGAGGCAACTGTGTGAGGCTTATTGTCTTCTGAAACTCTCCTCTCCAGTGCCCAGTGTTCTGGGAAAGACCAAGACAGTGGTATAAAATGAGCACCATATCACTCAGTCTCCAAAAGCAGAGGAGATTTTCTGCTTGCTGGCACAGGGGAGAAGCACCAAAGGCCACCAGTTCAGAGAAGCCTGCACTGGGACCAACCATAGCCACTTGTTAGGAGTGAGCCAAGAGAGAGGGAGCATGGCAGCAGCAGCCGTTAGAACAGAGGGCCACGAAACCACTAACAGCAACCCTGATTGTTTGTGGACAATCACATCTCTCCCCATGCCCAGAGATTCCTGGTGAGACTTACTAAGAAGAGAGATGCTGGAAAAGACAAGACATTCTATTTGTCCAGAGAGTGAGGTCCCAGACCATTGTGGGACCATTATAGTACTGCTATAGTTTTTATACAATTATACTTGCTGGCACGTGAGACAAAGGGACATATGGCTTACACTGGTAAATGCACAATAGCAATAAAGTATAAGTGCAATCACACATAATACTTGATGAATTCTTATGACATGGGAGACATTTTGTAAGCTTGGTACATTAATTACTTCCTTTAATACTTTAAACATGTGAAATAGGTACTGTTATATCTAATTTACAGATGAGGAAGTTGAGACTCAGGGATGTTAAATAACACAGCCGGGTTACGCAGGTAGGTTGTGGCAGAATGAGGATGGGATCCTGAGTGGTTTGATCATAGAGTGTATGCTTAAGTCTGTCTTATACATTCACCACTTCTTCGACTATAGTGTCTGTAAAGCCTTGTCTCTGGATTAGATATAAGTCGTTAGGGCCTAAGTGCCTTGTGCTCATTTTATACCAACCCCAAAGGCACTGGGCATGGGGTTTCCATCTGGGCAAGACTTTCAGTAGGACACTTGTACTGTGGAACCCTAATGTGAAACTTGCTATGCTCTCTCTTCAACCTCTAGATACTCCTGACTCATGCATCTTAGTCATCTGGTGATTACACTGCCTAGCACTTCTTCTAACTACTTGTCTTTATTGATTATCTACCCACCTTGATTCAAATTGTCTTGTATTCTAATGTGTTCCTTCTTTCCCTCGAAAAAGGTTCTATTTCTTTACTACAACAGATGTGGATCAAGTGAATGGAGGAAAGTTATTCAATTAAGATAAGTCAATATTGTAAAGTAATTAACCTCCAATTAAAATAAATAAATTTATTTTAAAAGGATAAGTAAAGTAGTCCTGAAATCATTCAACAATCACTTATTAAAAGTTTGTTTCAAGCACTGTCATGGATAATAGATAAGGCACAGTTTCTACCTTAATAACTTCATAAACTAGTCTAAGAGATGCAGCATTTGTAGAGAGAACTGTAAGACTAGGCAGAATACGTTAAGTATCCAATATGAGGTATGGCAGCAGAATTCAGAAAAGGGAGAGAGTCTCTTTCGACTTGGGATACCAAGGCTTCATGACAGTGACATTTGATATGGTCCTTGAAAAGTTGAAGTAGAAAATGTTTATGTCTTTTCTTAGGGGTAGAATCATACCAATAGGGAGTTCTTTTACTCTTCTCAGGATTACTTTAATTTTTTTAAATGAATGCCTTTTAAATTAAATGGATCTTTAATGGGTGAAACTGCTGCCAATAAGAAAAGGCAATAACATTTGTGTATGTGCTATTGTCTGTATTTATTGATAAAGATATTAAAGCTCATAAGTTAAATAGCTCACCCAATGTTCCAAGCTAATAGATGGATAAGCTGAGAGGCAGATTCAGACCTACTGGGTGTAGAACTGGACTTTCTTCTACCTAACTATTTTGAAGTGTAAGCTATGAAGCATTACTTAAAAATAACGGGAAAGAAAAAAAACTATTGGAGAGGAAGAGTTCTATGCTCAAATAAGACTGGAAAACAATACTAAAGTTAAGCAGACACCATTGCTACATGTGTTCTCAGAGTCTTAGTGTTAATAAACATTAAGAATCTCCAAAAAGAGGGTATAGACTGCATTATTTCTCCAACTAGACAGCAAAACTGGATATTTATGAAGGATATCTGGAATGAGTGTACATCAAATATATCCTGGAGCAGAATTTTAGATGATATGGAGGAAGAGAGAAATGGGTAGGTGGCTATTTAAGATCCAGCAACCTTCCTTGTTCTACTTGAAACAAGCATGTAAGCAGTCCCTTTCTCCAGTTGCAAGTCAGGTCAACCTTGGCTGAGCACACGTTAGACGCTCAATCGATATGTAGAGAATTGAACTGAATTAGAGAATGCAGCACTTCCTCCCAGTTCAAGTAGAGGTGCTACCAATAACAAAACTATTTGGAGACAGTAGCTGTGTGAAATCTTCCCTGGCAACAGCTTTGATGAGACTTCTCTGGAGGCAGCAGACAGTCTTGTAG
>SJYX01009635.1:13074-46095 GCA_006410675.1 Oreotragus oreotragus | reverse complement strand
TTTTTTTTTATTAAAATGTATTTAATAAAACAAGAGTTTGCAATAATTGTATTGGTGAAATCATTTTTGCAGTGTAATTATACTTCCATATAATTAATGGAGTGATATTAATGACAAATGGGATTTTTAACTATACAATTAAAATAGATTGACTTTGTACTGTCTTAAAGCAGAATTTTGTAATGAGAAAGGCTTGGATTTTGAACTAAATATACGATTGGTCCAGATGTGTCTACCATCCTTCTCTAGTGGTGTGAATTTGGGCAGTTTCTCTGAGACTTAGTTCATATCTGTAAAATGAAGATAATATGTATGCCAAATGATTATTGTAAAGATTAAATGATGCAAGGATCTAATGACATGACATAAAATACCTGGCAGTTAATGAAAGTATATTTAAAAATGTTTTCAGCACTAAGTAGCATAAACCCAACACACACACACACACTCAAGTGGTTTAAATGGATAGGGTTCTATCTTTTCCTGATAGCAAAATCCCAGAAAGAAATAATCATTGGCATTGGAAGAGATGCTCAGCAATGATGACATAAATTGTTTATTCTTTTCTCTGTTCTTAGAACATTGCCTTTAATTCTGAAGCTGTTACCTTATATGACAAGATGACTTTCACAACTCTAATTTCACTTTCAAGAGGGGGAAAAGAAGAATTAAAAAGTCTCTTTGGGAAACTTGGGCTTTGCATTCAGAAATAGAATCTTCCCCTCCCAGAGTGCCCTTTTATAAATCATTGGCTATCACTGGGTTCAATCAATGACCAAGGGTAATAAAATTATCATTATTCACCACCTGGAGTGGAGCAAGGAAGAGTCTGGTATATATGAGATGAAGGATTTGGGAAACTTGGGCTTTGCATTCAGAAATAGAATCTTCCCCTCCCAGAGTGCCCTTTTATAAATCATTGGCTATCACTGGGTTCAATCAATGACCAAGGGTAATAAAATTATCATTATTCACCACCTGGAGTGGAGCAAGGAAGAGTCTGGTATATATGAGATGAAGGATGTCAACTATATCCCTGAAACAGTAAGGTTCTATCAGTCAATTAGAAAGAGATGAGGTGGGGAAAGGAGATGTTGGGTAAGCTGTGGAAAGTATCTGCCCCAAGAGTCAGTCAACAAAGCCTAATTTTACTCTCCTCTTATCTCATAAAAATGAATAAATGTACAAATAAAAAGTCCCTGGATAGTTGAGTCCTGATTTTGAGTTCATGAAAATATGACCTCTGAATGCAAATATACTGTAGGATCCAAAAATTTGCCCTTAAAAAGAGTCAGACTTTCAAGAAATAATCATTTGGATCAGAGTTTTTAGCATGGAATTCAAATAATGGATTTTAATCTAAATATTGGAGGAGATTAATAGTGACTGTTTGGCTCCTTTGAAATAAAGCTAGTTTTGGTTAAAGACTTTAGTAACAAAACTATCTGAGAAGGTAGATTTGCATTGGAACTTTTTCCAGAATTACATTAGTCAGGCAGTGTCATTGGAAGAGGAAAGACCTGGAGACATGACTAACTGACAAGAACTGCCTCTTTTAATGTGAGAAGATTTTATTTTAAAAATCTGGACACCATTTCTTTATAGGTATATCCCGACTCAAAAATCTGACTCCTAGTTTCATTTCTCACCTCAAATCTCTACCTCCTCTACTTCTGCATCACAGCTCCTTGACTCTCCTGACACCACAAAATATTCTAAATCTTGCTGCTATAAATTGCCTGAGTACCTGGTACTTTCCTTTGGAACATATGCAACACTTGGAAATAAGTGATTGTGTCCTTGTGGAAGCATGGTTTACTATCATCCAGTAGAATATAAGCTCCTTGAGGTGCTTGCAACATCCTTAGTATAAAAAATTGTTTAGTACACAGTAATCAATCCATAAATATTTATTTTTGAACATGTATATTTAGAATGTACCAATAAAGAAAGTTATCTGAAAATTTGAGTGAATTTTCAGTTCATAAAATAATTTCCCAGAGGAGTTCTTTAAACATGGAGCTTCTTTTAGACATTTAAAATAGAGTTTGATTTACCAAAATTTGATTCACATTACTTTTCAGGAACACACACACACACCTAAGTACAAAGCCATATGCTCTAAACATACCTTCTAAATTTCTCATTTTCAGGCATGATCTAAAGCCAATTATGAAAAAAAATTACAAAAGGGGAAAAAACAAACTAGTTTTAGTATACCAGCAGCATGATTAACAGGATAGAATAATGATGAGAACAATCAGATGGCTACAAGGGAAATTAGGACAGAGTTATGCGGCCCTAAATAGTCTCCCACCCTTTCTTTGAATAGCAGATTTGATTTTGAGTCAGTTCTTGGGCATGAATCTGCTCTGTGGAGGACTAGAATAGTTCCTACTCTTTGATGCCAGTGGTAAAGGACCCAGCCACTCATGCAGGAGACACGGGTTCCATCCCTAGGTCAGGAAGATCCCCTGGAGAAGGAAATGGCAACACACTCCAGTATTTTCAGCTGGAGAATCCCATGGACAGAGGAGTCTGGAGGGCTACAGTCCATAGGGTCACAAAGAGTCAGACACGGCTGAAGCAACCTAGCTGAGCACACCAAACAAGTCAGGTGCTACATCCCTAGGTCAGGAAGATCCCCTGGAGAAGGAAATGGCAACACACTCCAGTATTTTCAGCTGGAGAATCCCATGGACAGAGGAGTCTGGAGGGCTACAGTCCATAGGGTCACAAAGAGTCAGACACGGCTGAAGCAACCTAGCTGAGCACACCAAACAAGTCAGGTGCTCTGCTGGCCAAGTGCATTAGTATCAGTGTGGAGTGGTTGATGGGCTGGTGAATGGAATACTGAGACCTGGGTAATAATGATGAAGGCAGCTACCAGCATCCTGTACCATACATTGTATCATGCACTGAACTTGGAACATCTCTTTTAAACTTTGAACTCCTATTAATATTTGCTACTTATTCTATAATTTTCAGAAAGTCATTTGAACTCTTATAATTCAGGTAGTAAAACCAGTGATGCCTACTTTCTATTTTCACAAAATAAGACTCAAAGAAGATCATGGATGTGAATATACCCTGTCTGCTGTGAAGCCTTATAGAACTATAACATTTAACTTTGCCTTATACTTGTACTTAATGAAATATTTTCATACTTTCATATATATACACATATGTTTTATATTTTGTTATATATTTGTGTTTATTTTGTTTCAGCAAACATTTAATTAGATCTATGCTTCGGAAGTAATGGTAGCTGAGAGGCCATCTAGTTCATCAAGCCTTGAGATGGAAAGAAGTTTTCTTGAAGAAAGTCCAAATTTGCCTTTCAAAGGATGTAGAAGAGTTGCCCAAGTGAAGTAGGGCAGAGGCGTCCATGGCATGCCAGACAAAGGCAACAAAATGAGCAAAACTAGAAAGACATCCAACAGTTGGCACTGGGAAGAAAATCAGTTTAGTATTACTAGATGTAGGACGTGTAGGAATGCCAGTGAGGTTGGAGAATTATACAAGAGCCAGGTTATCTAGGACATTCCCTGCCCTACTAATGTGTTTGATCTATATTTTTGGAGAACAGATGAGCTGCTTTAAGCAGAAAGATGACATGGTTGTATTTGTGTTTTAGAAGGATCAATCTGGAGGTATGATGAAGGATAGATTTAAGAGGAATCAAACTGAAAAGGGAAAGTTACATTAGAAGGCTAAAAGAGTAATGCTAGCCTGATGAAAAGGCCTCAGCTGAAGAAATAGCAGTTGATAGGAGAGGAGGGAGTGGATTCCCTAACTATATGTGTATATGGGAGAAATTTCACATGGGCAAATCTGATTATTGATTAGATATGGCAATAAAGAAGAAAAAGTTAAAAGTCCATGGTGAATCCAAGATCCATAAATCTTTTTCTGGTTAAATGGATGGAAATAAGGGTAATTTCCATATGTAAATGCTGAAAGAGTTTGATTTCATTCCGGATTACTTGAGGTGCCAGAGATTTGATTTTGATCCTATAAGTCTAATTACTCAAATTAATCAATCAAATGCCAAAATGCCATGCATTCTATCATATACCAAACACTGCACTGGTCTCTTTTGGGATGCAAAAATGAATAATCTTGGCCATTTCCTTTAAAAGGTTTACATTTTTGGGTAGGGAAACAAGATTTACAGATAATAAAGTGAGGCATCCTGGAGGCAAATGATGTGTGCCCGGAATCAATGGTTCAAGTTCTCTATGTGAAAGAGACAGGATAGGGTGGCATCGATTGGCATCGATGGCTTCATGTTTCAGGTGCAAACCTTATTTGGGGCTTGAAGGAGAAGGACAACACAAGTCGAAGGAGCAGGGAAGGAATTAATAGCAGAGAGAATGGAAGGAGTTGAAGGGCAAGGTGACTGGCAGAGCTGTGTCTAAAGAATGTACGTAGGCTAGTGTGTTTGGAGGAATCTTTCTTCTTGTCTAGTTCCATATGGGAGGTACTGGGTAGTCCAGCTTTTTCACGGTTCTCTTTATTACAGCAGATCTCTTCAGGGACCTTTGGGAGCTTCTAAATGTTTTAACTGTCAAATCACCCCCTCCTTATTGACATTGAACTCCAATATATAAAAAAGTATAAAAGGAGTACTGAGCTTATTGAAATGGAAGTGAGAAAGTGACCACTGTTCAACAACCACTTCCAAGATGACTCCTGAGACAGTGTAAGGAAGCTCTAGTGTTCTAAAGATCTCACACTTTGGAAACCATTGGTTTAGTCCAGTCCCTTCATTTTATAGGCACAAAACCTGGGACTAGAGAGGGTATGAGACTTGCTCAAAACCACCTACACTAATATCTCCTGACTCAGTGGAGTAAAGCTGTAAATGAAACTCAGTTCCTGGGGCAAAGCTAAGCTCTAAACTTCTACCAAGTTTCTTGTTGAGAGACAGGCATCTTGTTAAATCAGATGCTAGCCAGTGTTTTGACCCTTTTGGAACATTTTTTAAGTTGGCGTTTCCTGGGAAAACCCAAAGAATTTGCAAAAGCCCCACCTGATTTCTAATGAGGGTGATCACAGACCACACAGTAGGCTTCCTGTTTGAAAACAATGGCCAGAATGAGGGAGTATTTGCTTTTGGCAGTGAGCAAAGTCACGATGTGCCTTGTACTGCCTTTGAGAAAAGCTAATTTCCCCGGCTCTGTGTTCTGAGGAGAATATCCCCACTTTTGACAGATGTTCTAATTCAACAATTAACAGTGACTATGACATGCAAAAATTACCAGTTGCTAAAGCGTCACTTAAGCCAAATGGGAGACATGGAATATTTTTATACCCGGCAGCCTTGGGCTGTGTAGCTTGAAACACACACTTGCCCAGCATTTCTCTGGCTTATGAGTTTCATCACTAACTGTAATTTATTTTTAAATATTCTAAAAATGTGCCCATCGCAACAGCTCCTGGGTGGTGGGAGGAGAAAAACAGCATGCAGTGCTGTATGAAATGGCATCCACTAAAGAATTCCTTTCTAGCCTTTGTACCATGATATCAGGGGGAAGACTGGCAACATTTCAGCCAAAGGGCAGCTCTGTGAAGGGAGCCCTGATGAGAACTTTCTGCTCCAGGAAATGATTTAGTCCTTCCTTCCACTCAGGTATTCTGGGTAAAATTAAGACCGGAGATTCAGTTGGTTTCAATGGTCCCAACCCCTCTCTCTGCACTTTTCTTTCCTCTGCTTATCAATAATTATGTACTTCTTCCATCTGTGCCCCACACACCATGCCCCAGCAAAGTCTTTTCAGAAAAATTCAGTCTCACTATTTTGAAATAACTGCAGGGCCTCAGAGTTTAAAAAAATCACTGACAGTTGTGATTTCCAAATCTTTTGGACTACACCTGTTTTAGTAAAATAAATGCATATATACTTATATTTGAAAGTGAAAGTGTTCGTTGCTCTGTCATGTCCGACTCTTTACAACCCCATGGTCTGGCCATGGGATTCTCCAGGCAAGTATACTGCAGTGTGTTGCCCTTCCCTTCTCCAGGGGATCTTCCTGACCCAAGGACAGAACCAGGGTCTCCATCATCACAGACAGATTCTTTACTGTCTCAGCTAACACTCACAATATAAGTGTATTAATAAAATAAATGCACAATGTATATATAAGTAATCCCCCAGGGGACACTAGTGGTAAAGAATCCACTTGCCAGTGCAGGAGATGTGGGTTCAATCCCTGGGTCAGGAAGATCCCCTGGAATAGGAAATGTCATCCCACTGCAGTATTCTTGCCTGGAAAATTCCATGGACAGAAGGAGTTGATGGGCGACAGTCCATGGGGTCGCAAAGAATCGGACGTGCCTGAGTAACTGAGCACACACACGCACACATATACAAGTACTAATAAATGTTAGTAACTAACTATGGTGGATACAAATAGTCTTAATTTCAATAATTTTGGCCAACTTTTGTCAAATCTGATTTGAATGTCCATTTTTACTTTTGTGTGGTTATTGGAGATCTCATACCCAGGACAGAAATCTTAGTTGAGCAATTTTCCTGTAGTGAGATACACAAATTATTTGTATTGTCTTCACTCTGCATTTCCTGAGGGAATTACTACCTACCACAAGTGCATTTGTGAGGGTTAGCTTGTTTAATATCAGACAGTCTTCTCTGTAAACCTACTTTATGTAAAGTGATACCATGTGGCAATATCTCAAAAGCAATGCCAGAGTTCAGGTGCCACTGCCAGCCTCTCTACCTGTGAAGTCCCACTCCTGACTGGAATTTTGAGAAGGAAAGTTAAAATTTTGCTAACTGTAAGCAATAGGCCCTTATCTCATGGAATGAGGCCTTTAGGCTCACTCAGGCAGCAAACTCTTATCTCAGGCCTCCAGGCCGACCCCCTCAGGGACCCCCTAGAGAGGCTGTTTGCTTTTCCCTCAGGGACTTTCCAGGAGAGTGTTTTTCCGAGAATTAGCTAACCGTTGAAATGTGGTAATGTGGTCCGATCAGCCGTTTCAACCTGATAAGCATACAGACCTATCCACGTAAAGGTCCAAACCTGCCCACCAATCGGGTGCTCCCCACCCTACCTGCACCGGTTTGTAACTCTTATGCTTAAATACTGCTCTGTAACCACTGTTCGAGGTTCGTTCCTCCTCGGAGGTGACTGAACCCCGGCGCGCCGGCTTAATAAATCCTCTTGCTGTTTGCATCGAATCTGAGTCTTGGTGGTCTTTGGAGCGACGGGTCCCAGGAAAAGACCGTGAGGTCTAACAGTATCATTCACTGGTATATGTACATATGACATTTGATCTTCACTTAATGCCAACCCACTCCAGTACTTCTCACCTGGAAAATCCCATGGATGGAGGAGCCTGGTAGGTTACAGGCCATGGGGTTGCAAAGAGTCAGAAATGACTGAGCGATTTCACTTTTTTTTAAAAAATGAAAGTTCTAAATTTATTTCCCTATTTCCTTAGTTGTTTATCCTGAACATTCCACTTCGGAGGCTGCAAGTAGGCCTGAATGAAGAGCTCCTCTGTCTTCTCTAGAAGAAGTCATCTACCCTCCTGTCTTCCTGTCTGGTCTGTGTCAGTTGTGAGACCTCAGAGACAGGCAGTGTGTTATGGGAGCAAATGCTCACTGGTCAGAAACCTGATTTCTAGGAGTTGATGGTTATAAACCTTCAAATCCACATTTGCAGGTGACCCTGTATATTACCCAGGAATGTATGGCTGGCCTTATCTGACCTCATAGGAGCTACATTCTAAACGTCAATGTTGCTCTCTTTCTAACAATCAGTCAACCTCTCTCTCTCTCTCTCTCTCTCTCTCTCTCACACACACACACACACACACTTCTCTTACTACTTTCTGGCACTCAAGCTGTCTGCTGTTTCCTTCTCATATCATTCAGCCATACTACTTCTAAAGAGCATATCTTGCTCCTCACATTCAACTCCTTGCATGTTCCTGTGGTTTCTGTCCTACAGTATCTCTCACGTTTGTCCACTGTTCTATGCCTTCACTGGCAGCCCCTAATTCAGCCCTCATTATCTCTTGCCTGAACTGGAAATAGCTTCCCACCAACACCTCTGCCACCTGTCTCCCCTCACTCAAATCTCTTCTCCTCAAGACTGCCACCTCTAAATGTGTTTCTTCTTTGCTTAGAAATTTCCAATAGTCCCTCCTCTCTGTGTATTGTTAATTAACCCACTCAGGGTGGCATTCACATTCACAACTGTATGTTGTCCAATCTGTCTTTTCTGACTCTCTGCACTCTTCTGAAATTCTTTAAATGAATCTTTCTGCTATTCCATGAACAAATCCCACATTTCACTCCTTTGTGCCTTTGATATGAGTTTCCTCTGCCTGAAAAAATAATCCCCCACCTTCATATTTTAATCCATTCACTGAACTATGACTTTTTATGCTCCTACAAAGATTTTCAGAGGCTCTCACCTATAAAATGTCTACCTATTCTTTCAGGCCCATATCAAATACAACCTCCTCCACTAAGCCTTTTTGCTTTACAAGGCAATGCCATTTCTATGTCCTCTAAAATTTCTCAGTATTTTATTTGTACTTTTCTTATGGCACTATTTTTTATCTGTTTTGTTTCATCTTACATTTTGGCAAAAACCACTTAACAAGCATATAGTCCATACCAAGCACTGGGATAGGTCATAAGAGATTGTATTTAAAACTCCTTATACCCTTGCTAAGTCCATAAGTCTCCATTTTAAAGAGTAGGAAAATACCCAAGGTCAAATCACTAATGAGTTTTAGAGTCAGGAATCAGCCAAATCTGTTCTCTTTCCTGATTATATGATGGCTAGGTTATAATAATCACTGCACCTTTTCATTACCAATAATATACCACAAACTTGAAGATGTGGGCTCTGTCTTCTTAACCCCAGTGCTAGCCACACCATATTTATTAAGAACTGAATTGGTTGAGTTTCATTCAATCAAAGTATAGATGAGAGACTTGGGAAGGGATTTCAATGGAGTAAGTGAGCCTTTTCACACACAGGTAGAAAAGGGCCTGAGTAATTCAGTCAGCCTCAGTCCACATAGGTCTTCATTTTCTAGCTTTCTAGAAGCCACCGCTGCCTAACTCCTGGCTGTCATACAGTCTGCTGCTTTAAATATTCACCATGTTAGTGCCGATTACTGAATAAAGTGGCAATTAAGTTTTCATGGCATATTTTCTATGTTTCACTGAAACAGTGCTAATAGTACATTGTGTCTGTCCCTTCAAAGAACCCACCTGTTTTCTGGGGAGACAGCAGCAGGCACGGGGCTGCCTGGTGAAGTACTAGTGTTAGTGATGGTATTCAATCCCTACATCAAGAGCCACAGAAGGTCTGAACCGTGGAGAAGGGAAAGCTGAGAACTTCCCTTCAACTCTGCCCTGACTAGAGTTAAAAGTCTTTGGACTCACAGAAAATCTTCATCTGTGTACTTTGCCACTTGTATTTACTGGTATTTCAAAAGGCAGCTGAAGCCATTTGTTATCTGCTGGCTTCTTCCTCACAAATAGGCAAGACCACAAGACTTTTACAACATTGTGCCACAAGGAATGTCTGTATCTGGTCTGAACAGCTGTACTCGAGGTCTAAGCCTTCATTTCCCATGTAGTTTCTCAGTTCAAGTCAGTTGTGCAGTCGTGTCCAACTCTTTGCAACCCCATGGACTGCAACACACCAGGCTTCCCTGTCCATCACCAACTCTCAGAGCTTGCTCAAACTCATGTCCATCAGTGATGCCATCCAGCCAGCTCATCCTCTGTCATCTCCTTCTCCTCCTGCCTTCAGTCTTTCCCAGCATCAGGGTCTTTTCCAGTGAGTCAGTTCTTTGCATCAGGTGGCCAAACTAGTAGAGCTTCAGCTTCAGCATTAGTCCTTCCAATGATTATTCCGGACTGATTTCCTTTATGACTGACTGGTTTGATCTCTTTGCTGTCCAAGGGACTCTTAAGAGTCTTCTCAAGAGTCTTATCCAAAAACATCAGTTCTTTGGCACTCAGCTTCCTTTATAATCTCAGCTACAGAGAAGACCACTGAACCAAGGCCATTAAGCTGGATTTCACTTTAATAAACCCTGAGTGAGGTGACCAGCATCGAGGCCCAAGTGGTTCTATTTGGTGGGCAGGGTATGGGAATTAGATTCCAGTTAGTGACCATATGCCAAGTATGACCGGTGGCAGCTTTGGTGATATGAGTGGTTTACATTATTTGGGGAAATCTACTCCAGTCAAAGGTAAGTTAGGCATCATGCAAAGGTTTTGGGGTTAAAAGGAGTTGGGTTCTAATTCCTGCTGATCCTTAACTTGCTCTGAGATTTTGAGCAATTTATTAATCTCTGTCAGCTTTGGTTTTCTCACATATTATAGAGGACATAATAATTATCCTGTAAGGTTGTGATGAGATTTAAGTATGGTGAAAGTAAAGTCGCTCAGTCATGTCCGACTCTTTGCGACCCCATGTACTGCAGCCTACCAGGCTCCTTCCTCCATGGGATTCTCCAGGTAAGAATACTGGAGTGGGTTGCCACTTCCTTCTCCAGGGGATCTTCCCAATCCAGGGATCGAACTGGGGTCTCTCCCGCATTGTGGGCAGACAGACGCTTTAACCTCTGAGCCACCAGGGAAGCCCTTAAGTATGGTAATGCATATCAAATACCCTACATAGGAGCTGATAATGAAATGACATTTATTCATATCAGATGGGAGGATTGAGACCTCAAGAAAAGTGAGAGACGGCAGACAGATAGTAGACAGCAATTTTCATCCTGGGTCTCAGCCATGAAAAGGAAGTATGAATCGGGAAGCAAGGTCAGCAGACCAGGAATGCAGATGGGCACAGTGAGTCAGGGCCAGAGGAGAGTGTCAGGGCGCCCTGGTACACTTGACTTAGCCAGACAAATTTTAGCCCTCACCAGCTGGTGGGTCAGAGGCTGCTCATGTCTTCCCTGCCTCCATCAGGTTTGGTCCAGGACTTGGGCCGGAGGTCCTTGGCTTCTGAGAATGAGCAGACAAGGGCACTGCAGAGCAGCCCAGCTGCTCAGGTAGAGGATGAGTGCTGCTGCCTGAGAAATAATGGGACGGGGACTGCCAGCCCACCTACCTCATCCCTGCCAGGAGCTGGTACAGCCACCTGGAATCCTGTCTCAGGAGCCTGGGACACACGTTGGAATGGCACTGCTCTTCGCTCTTGGGTTAAAGGGCCTGAGCAGGACAGGAGGTTACTGGTGCTCAGGAAAATGTCTGGACCAGAGTAGAGTCATCCTCCAAGATGGGAGGCAGGTTAGTGGCTTCACTTGTTGCAGAGCACAGGCTCTAGGCATCCAGGCTTCAGTAGTTGCAGCTTGTGGGCTCCATAGTGTAGCTCAGTAATTGTGGTGCATGGCCTTATTTGCTCCAAGGTATGTGGAATGCTCCTAGACCAGGGATCGAACCCATGAGCCATGTGTTGGCAGGAAGATTCTTATCCACTCTTCTACTAGGGAAGTCCCAGGGAAGGCTCCTTGGGGAAGAATTTTTTCCTAGTGATCTAGTTTCATTAAGTTGCTCCCACCCCACAATCTAAGCTCCATGATCCAGCTGAAATAATCTCCCCAGATGTAAATCTATATACCTCCCCAGTCAATTCAGTCGCTCAGTCCTGTCTCTCTTTTTGTGATCCCATGGACCACAGCATGCCAGGCTTCTCTGCCCATCACCAACTCCCGGAGCTCACTCAGACTCATGTCCATTGAGTCAGTGATGCCATCCAACCATCTCATCCTCTGTCGTCCCCTTCTCCTCCTGCCTTCAATCTTTCCTAGCATCAGGGTCTCCAGTGAGACAGTTCTTCGTACCAGGCGGCCAAAGTATTGGAGTTTCAGCTTCAATATCAGTCCTTCTGATGAATATTTAGGACTGTTTTCCTTTAGGATGGACTAGTTGGATCCCTTTGCAGTCCAAGGGACTCAAAAGTCTTCTCCAACACCACAGTTCAAAAGCATCAATTCTTCGGTGCTCAGCTTCCTTTATACTCCAACTATCATATACATGCATGACTACTGGTAAAACCATAGCTTTGACTAGATGGACCTTTGTTGGCAAAGTAATGTCTCTGCTTTTTAATATGCTGTCTAGGTTGGTCATAGCTTTTCTTCCATGGAGCAAGCGTCTTTTAATTTCATGGCTGCAGTCACCATCTGCAATGATTTTGGAGCCCAAGAAAATAAAGTCTCTGACTGTTACCATTGTTTCCCCATCTATTTGCCATGAAGTGATCAGACCGAATGCCACAATTCTAGTTTTCTGAATGTTGTATTTTAAGCCAGCTTTTTCACTCTCCTCTTTCACTTTCATCAAGAGGCTCTTTAGTTCCTCTTTGCTTTCTGCCATAAGGGTGGTGTCATCTGCGTATCTGAGGTCATTGATATTTCTCCTGACAATCTTGATTTCCGCTTGCGCTTCATCCAGCCTGGCATTTCTCATGATGCACTCTGCACAGGAGTTAAATAAGCGGGATGACAATATACAGCCCTGACGTACTCCTTTCCCAGTTTGGAACCAGTCTGTTGTCCATGTCTACTTCTAACTGTTGCTCCCTGACCTGCATACAGGTTTCTCAGGAGGGAGGTCAGGTGGTCTGGTGTTCTGATCTCCAGAATTTTCCACAGTTTGTTAACGGGATGACAATATACAGCCCTGACGTACTCCTTTCCCAGTTTGGAACCAGTCTGTTGTCCATGTCTACTTCTAACTGTTGCTCCCTGACCTGCATACAGGTTTCTCAGGAGGGAGGTCAGGTGGTCTGGTGTTCTGATCTCCAGAATTTTCCACAGTTTGTTATGATCCACACAGTCAAAGGCTTTGACGTAGTCAATAAAGCAGAAGTAGATGTTTTTCTGGAACTCTCTTGTTTTCTCAATGATCCAACGGATGTTGACAATTTGAGCTCTAGTTCCTCTGCCTTTTCTAAACCCAGCTTGAACATCTGAAAGTTCACAGTTCACATACTGTTGAAGCCTGGCTTGGAGAATTGGGGGCATTTGCTCATGTGTGAGATGAGTGCAGTTGTGCAGTAGTTTGAACATTTTTTCACATCGCCTTTCTTTTGGATTGGAATGAAAACTGACCTTTTCCAGTCCTGTGGCCACTGCTGAGTTTTCCAAATTTGCTGGCATATTAAGTGCAATACTTTAACAGCATCCTCTTTTAGGATTTTAAATAGCTCAACTGGAATTCTGTCACCTCCACTAGCTTTGTTCGCANATTGGAATGAAAACTGACCTTTTCCAGTCCTGTGGCCACTGCTGAGTTTTCCAAATTTGCTGGCATATTAAGTGCAATACTTTAACAGCATCCTCTTTTAGGATTTTAAATAGCTCAACTGGAATTCTGTCACCTCCACTAGCTTTGTTCGCAGTGATGTTTAAGTCTCACTTGACTTCTCATTCCAGGATGTCTGGCTCTAGGTGATCACACCATCGTGGTTATATGGGTCATGAAGATATTTTTTGTATAGCTCTTCTCTGTATTGCTGCCACCTTTTCTTAATGTCTTCTACTTCTGTTACCTCCCTACCCTTGCTTATAATATTTCAGTGGTCCCCTTAACCTTTTAAATTAAATGACCAAGCCCTTCTGTTGAGATGAAGGTCCCTGTCTGACAGCCTCCCCTTCACTTTATCTTAGCTTTGAAGAAATGTCCTATAAGATCAGACATGCTGTCCTCTTCCTGATGCCTTCCCCTCAAGCTGGTCATCTTCCTGATATGGCTTCAGCATCATCTCACCTGCCTAACTCCTGTTTTCTTATATGTGGCTACTAGGTGTGAATCACCTTCTATATGGCCAGCCTTTTATTAGATACTTAAATTATTTATTCCTCCAAGCATCTGTTGCAGAGTCACACCTTTTTGAAGCACACCTCTTCCTGCCTGCAGTCTTGTGGTCTCCTCCTATTTTATCAGTGCACCTGCAACCAGGTATGGTTACTGTGTTTGCTGTCTTTACTACAACTAGAGCTTTTTGAACAGAAAGCATACTCTTTTTGTCTATATCTTCAGGATCTAATACCATGCCGGGCAGATAAAAAGGATTCAGACATTTTCTGTATGAATTAATACATGTATAAGGGCATTAGAAACTCCTTGCAGTAGTGTTACTACTAATAATGGCTATTATTTACTGAGCCTGAATGTAATTATTTTATACACATGATTTTATTTATACTTTTCAGTGATTATATGAGGTTAACATTTTATAATCTCCATTTCACAGGTGAGGAAGCAAAGGTTAAAAATGTTAGGTAATTTGTCCAAGTTATCGTGCTTAGTCACTCAGTCGTGTCTGTCTCTTTGTGACCCCAAGGCTGTAGCCCAACTTCCCAACCCAGGGACTGAACCCTGGTCTCCCACACTGCAAGCAGGTCTTTACCATCTGAGCCACCAGGGAAGCTCTTCACCTCATATAAATGTTTAGTTATGGATTTTTGCATTTTATGAAATTTGGTACCTTAGTGTTTTTCAATATGTTCATACAAATAATAAAGATATATGGCAACTCAATCCTATTATCATCAATTAATAACTGAGAAGCATACATGTGAACAGATACATGTATATCCAATTATATGCATATTATATGCAATTATATTTTCATACATGTTTATATTATATTATTATATCTAAGCCAGTGGTGGTCATCAAACCCAGGAATGACGGGCTACAGAGACCATGGTCTTATTCATTAGGCAGTCCTGCCTCTCAAATGTCTCTTAAGACCATCACCATCTTCCCTAAGTTAGCCCTTTACTCTTTTCCTGGGGGGTTAAATGCACTTCTCACATGTGACTACTCAGGAAAACCCAGCTGGGCCAAAGAAAACATCTCTGTTGGGAGAACAAATGAGGACTTATGCAAATATCCAGACCATAAGGAAGGCCTGTAGTTTTCCTTCGTGCCCTGTTTGTAATAAATAAGCCATGGCAGCACGCTTAGGTCATTAGCAGAGATAGACGGAGCCAGCCAAGCTATTGCTCTACACTTGGTGAAATGGAAATGCTGCTTCTCCATTTGCGGAGCAGAGTGATGATGGAATTCCCCAGCCTTTATGTGCTTTAAGGCGATGATTGCGTATGGGAGGAGAAATAGGAGGTAGGAGATGACTCCAAAGGGATTTATTGGGAAAATCATTGCAGGAGAAAGCAAATGAAGGGGTTGGCTAGTGCTGTACCTGAATAGTAGAGTCAAATTTGTACTTGACTGTGTATGAATCCCTTGCCCCAGGGACCTCAGTGACCTCTCTAAAGTGGGGTGGGGGGCAGTCACATTAGATTAGGGTTTTCCACAGTATGCCCTGATTTATACAAGTTATACAAGTTCCATGTGTGTTAAATGGCATTATATAGTGAAAGTCACTTTTTATTTAAAACAAAAAGTGAAATACTGTTTAGACAAGGTTTTTGACTTGCCTGGTAGCTCGTCTGGTAAAGAATCCACTTGCAATGCAGGAGACCCGGGTTCAATTCCTGGGTCAGAAAGATCCCCTGGAGAAGGGAACAGCTACCCACTCCAGTATTCTTGGGCCTCCCTGGGGGCTCAGTTGGTAAAGAGCTGACCCGCAGTGTGGCAGACCTGGGCTTGATTCTTGGGTAGGGAAGATCCCCTGGAGAAGGGAATGGCTACCTGCTCCAGTATTCTGAAGAATTCCACGGACATGACTGAGCGACTCTCACTTTTACTTTTTCGTTTGTTATTCACTACAGGATTTCTCAGGACCTTTATGCACTAATGTAAATTACTAATCTCCCAGTGATCAAACACTCAGTGGCATTTCCCAAGCTTGACTGACTACAAGGCCACATTTTCAAAATGTTTATCATGTGAGAGTTTTCTGGAACTAGGTTCAGGGGAATGCTATACCTGATGGTACTTGGGCATCATTTATCAGAAGGAGAGCTGGGCTACCACCTATGTTGTCTAGGGACACCTGGGACAGGGGACAGAGCTGGATTATCTTCTGAAGGGAGAGGGAACACACACAAATGTGAATTCTTGGTTTAAAAATTCTGTGCCCAGCTGTGTGCCCAAAACTTCTGTGTGGATTTAATGCCTAAACTCTCATGAGAGACAAATTGAGCTTTATCGTATGCTTCAAATGACAGTGTTTATGCCTATATTGGACCACACTTTAAAAAGAAATTCTATATAAATGATCTCATTTAATTTTCACAAAATACCCCAGCACAATGGTTGTACATATTGTGTAGGAGATGACATTCACAGCCCTTCCTGAAATATACATCATGATTCCCACTTAACAGAATACCTGAGGTCTAGGGAGCCTAAATATAAATATAACATTAGAATAGTTAATAAGTACTGTAACCAGGATGCAAACCTAAATATCTTTCTATTGAAGTGAAAAGGATAATTTAAATTCTTTCCCAGTTTTTTGTTTTGTTTTTAATCAGGCTGACCTAGATAAATAATCAATGTATGAATGAATGCCTCGGTGCCAATTTAGGATTCAACATTAGTACTTTCATTAATAGCTGGGGAACAAAGAAAGTTACTAAAATTTATGAAAATTTACATCAGTCAACAATTTCTGCATAATAAACTACCCTTAAAACATAGAAGCTTAAAACATGGACCATTTTATTTGACCCCAGGACTTCCCTCGGTCTCATCTGAGGTATCTCAGATGGTAGGAGTCATCCGGCAGCTGAACTGGGGCTGGACAGTCTAACACAGCCTTGTTTTCATGTCTGGTGGTTAGAGCTGGTTCACAAGAGACACTTTTGTATCCAGAAGGCAAACATGGGATTCTTCTCATGATTGTGGCAGTGTGTTCAGGTTTCTTGAGAATCAGGCTTAGGGATTCTCATACTATCAATTTCCCCACTTTCTGCTGTTCAAAGTAGGTCATAAAGCCAGCCCAGAATCAAAGGCAGGAAATGGACACTTATTCTTCATGGGAAAAGCAGTGAAGTCAAGCTGCAGAGGGCCCTGTGGGTAGGGATTATTATAGCCATCTTTGCAAAGACTCAACCACTGTTTTAGAGGATATTTCTTTGAAAATCTGCTCACGCAATGCACCCTTTTCTGAGCATCTTTTCCCTTTTCCTGGAATAGGGCACCCTAGTAAGAGCTGCTTAGATAAAAGATACACCCTTACCCAAGATTCATTGCCAAGTCAAAGCAATAGATTCTTTTCCTAAGAATTTTAAATTGCAAAGCAGAGATATAAGTTAGAGATACTGGAATCAAAAGCAATTCTGTGCAGCCATTTCTTCTCAATACTCATGGAGAAACAGAGACATACCATTCATTCATTCAGTTATATTAACAGCACACTCATTGTATGCTTGGTACTATGATAAGCACTGGACCCACTCAACTGAAAACAATTAAAGTGTATCCACAGGGATAAGGGAATAAAATCCACGTAAAAGACAGAGGCTCTGGCTCTGGAACCTGGAGATCCCTGGCTATACAGCCTGCCCATATCTGCTCTAAGTAACTTCTGGATGTGTAATAAAAACCATTACTTTCTTTAAGCTGATAGAAATGAATTCTGTTCCTTGCATCTAAATGAGTCTCAATATAGTATTCTGTTGAGAGAAGCTGCCAGTTACTTTCTGTGTTGGCAGAGAAACTATAACATTGGAAGAAACTGTCTACTATTTCTGGGGCTTTTAAGAATTAGTACCTGGGTGACATGGCCATTTGGATTTGGTGACAGAAAGACCTCAAGATGTCAAGTAGATTCTTTATTTTTATACAGCAAGACACTTCCAAATATAGTAACTCTTTGACTTGCTTACAGGGCAAGAATTGATACAGGAAGAAATAAGTCTATCTTTCTGATGCTAATTATTTATTCAACTTTCTACTGATTATTTATTTATTGAATGCCTACTGTGTGCTAGGCGTCATTTTAGGAACTTAATAAGCAATAACCAACCAAGTTAACAAAGGTTTTCACCCTTAAAGAGCTTGCAGGATAGCACACTGTTCCCAAGTTATGAAAAGTAAGAAACATGTAGAGATCCTTTTGGTCTGTTTAGAATTAGGTATATTCTAAAATAGGTATTTTCTGGAGTAGGTATTTTTCTTGTTGAGAAATCCAATGACCAATAATATACCTGTAAGTATTGCTCAATGTGTAAGTGCGATAGGAAGTAAAAAACAAGGGCAACAAAAATATTAAAGAGAACCCAACAGTGCTGATATAATTGTTTCTGTGAAATAATTCATTGACTTATTTTTTTTTTTTTTGCAAGATTGACTCTGTGGTAAAGTGCTGAGCTTTATTCTGCATTAGGATAGAACTGGTAAGGTTGGGGGTAATATACACTATTAGCTGAAATTGGAGCATTGTAGCTCATCTAGTGTGTGAAAGTAAAGAGACTGATTTTATTCTCATTAGTTCTGGGCAGTATTCATTTCTCCTCTGGCAGTTATCATTGTTGATACAGGTTTCAATCATTTTTATTGCCCCTCTTGCATATAACCTTATAAAAATAAATTTATTTAGTTGTTTAAAGTATTATTAAAAATGAAAGATCAAATCTTTTCTGAGTTGTTTTACTTGGAAAAAGCTTTGACTTTTTAAAAAATGTAGCTCCTTTTACAATATCAAATGGCTCAGTTTGATTCTCAATTCTGGGAGTTCAAGTGTTGAAATATTTTGTAAATATTTACATAGACTCGTGTAAGAATATTAAATCAATTGTCATAAGAAACCCTCCAGGATATTGCAGATACTTCTGCAACAGAGCAATAAGAGAAGTAGATAGATGGATATAGATGAATGGATGGATGTATAGACAGATAGACGGACATGGACAGATATATAGAGAGGCATATATATGTTTATATCTACATATGTCTATATCTATATGTAACATGTAGATACTGCTGCTGTGTTTGCAGCCTGAGGAATCATTGTCTTCGTGTGGACCTTTTGAAGCCTTAAGCAAAAGACTTGATGATACATCTATGCTTTTTTGCTAAGCCCACAGAAACATGTTTGTACAATTAGTCTAATATATCAGAAAATACATGATATAATTTACCAACTGTTCAGAAGAGAGGTGATGTAGCATGGAGTAAGGTCTTAAAGACAGACAAGTTCAGATCCAAGTTCGATCACTTACTGTCCACAGGACCCTAAACTAACTGCCTATCATCTCTAAATGTTACGTTTCCTCATCTGTTATATGGTCACTCTAATAACATCTAATTCATAAGTTTATTGTAAGAAATAAATAATACAGAGCACAATGGCACAGGGTAAGGCACTGTTATTGCTAGTGTGAGATGATAGAACAATAATGAGAGTGAGGCAATATGAGTTATTAGAACATAGACCTGTGGAATCTTAAGGCAGAAAAGGGCCTTATCAATCCTATTTTCCAAGTGGGGTGTGTGTGTGTGTGTGTGTGTGTGTGTGTGTGTGTCAACTGGGAATCAGTGGCCCAAAGAGGTTAACCTAGGTAAGATGGTAGAAATAAGAGTTACACACTGGTCTACAATCAGAAATAAGATACATTTTGACAGGTTCTTTTATTTTTCTCTCACATAGCAAGAAGAAATATTTGTGATTGTTATAGTCTTATCACCTGAGTGACTTTTACAGTAACTTCAATCCAGGGAGTTACCTGAAGACCCATCACTTAAGTGTTGCTTTTTTAAGAAGTGGAAAGTTTTGTATCATCAGGATAAAAGGAAGCACAGTGCTTAAAGAACAGACTCTATCCCTGACTCTATTAAGTCTATTTGTATGCTTTCAAAAGGAAATTCTCTTGGGCAGATAAGAAGTTGGCAGACTGAAAGGTAATACATAAATTTCCATGCTCAACAGTCAGGACTCGAGCAGGCTTGTCTGAGATGCAGCCCACACCATTCAGAGCTTTCCCCTAGCCTCTCAGTTCCTGTGTATTACTCAGGGCTCTGAGCAACAGATCAGGGTAGTGCTTACTGTTCAGGGTACAAATTCATCATCTGAGGAGGCCGTTCTGAATGGAAATCTGCCCCCTTCTATCCTCCGCTCTCTTTCCTCCCCAAGATGCCTCCCAGAATCTGAGGAGGTTGGGAAGCAGCAGAGGCAGAGACAGTTAGCACTGCATTCTGTGGCTCTCTGAGGCTTCTTACTGGACAAGGATACTGTGTTCCCTGTTCTGAGTATCTGCATCTTATAAATAGATCCTTTCAAAAGGTATGTCAGTAACTTCCTAGGTGAGTCTCTCTTGAAAACCTGGAGCAAGGTGGAGACATGAAGAATCCTTCTTATTCTGAGACAGCAGCTCAGAAATGCAATAGAGATCAGCTGTTTAGTTCCTGAGCATGTCCTCACATGATCTCTGATGAAGAAATGTTTGTTTAATCTCTTTTAGATTATTGGGCCAGGCTGTTTTCTGGGGGAAGGTCAAAGAAAGCAAATAGTTTTATAATAAAATAAAAGCTCATCACATATAGTTTATTAGAATTTATTTTTTAATTAAAAGTCTTCAATGTTTTATATATGTCTGTTGGATGAAATGGCAGAAGGCTGTTTTACTAACTATGATTCAAACAGCTGGGGGATGATTTTAGCCTGCTGGGCCCCAAGTTTCTAGTGTGGGTTCTTAGACTTCTGAGAAAAAGAACCAAAACAGGATTTTGCCTCTGATGTTTTCGGGATTACACTATTTGGTCTTAATACCAACCTTGGGGAATATTAATGAATTTAATTTGCAGAGTCCAAATGGTGCTATTTAATATTAATCATAATATTCATATTCTAATTCAATTGAAATATGAAGAGGCACAAAAATATTTGAATTTGAGCTCTGATCCCCATCCATGTTGGCTAGCATCATCTGAAACAGAATAGCTGTGAATGGCCCTACATAGATTTCTTTTTTTCTTTTTTTTTCTATGCTCCTCAGTTCTCCTAATCACACAGAATATCTTAGCTAAGGCATTTTGTTTGGGACCAGTTATAGCCTTTGTGAATAAGATTGTAGTCTGGAAAAGATATATTTTCTTACTAATAAAAGAAAAATTCTGATAACTTGGTATCTTTAAGTCTCAAGCCTGGATATTCTTGTTGGTGCTGTAAGTAGATCATGGAACAGCTAGGGTGACACAGCACTCCCTCGTCTCTGGATAAACGTCAGCAACCTCTTCTCCATTTTGTTATATATGTTGCCATAGCGTTAGAAGGTGGTGGCCTAGATAAGGCATTGCAGTACTGGGGCTCTTAGAAAAGCTTTGAGAAATATCTTGTCTCTCAGTGAGGCTTCGATTAGTCAGGATCCTTGTCTCATTNACACAGCACTCCCTCGTCTCTGGATAAACGTCAGCAACCTCTTCTCCATTTTGTTATATATGTTGCCATAGCGTTAGAAGGTGGTGGCCTAGATAAGGCATTGCAGTACTGGGGCTCTTAGAAAAGCTTTGAGAAATATCTTGTCTCTCAGTGAGGCTTCGATTAGTCAGGATCCTTGTCTCATTTACGTTATCTGATGTGTGCAATGTCACTGGTATCAATACAATTTCCAAAATCTCCTAAAGGATCTATGCTTTCTTTCTGATTTCTGGCCACCCCTGAAGTGCTTTGATTACTGTCTTTCTCTCTCCTCTCTTCATCGCTCCCTTTCTGCCTCTTGCCTTTCCCTTTTTAAATGTTTACTGAGTGCTCCATGTAGTGCTACATTATAGGAGAATGGAAACACAACCCTGGAATGCATGAATATTTTCCTTTTCTTACACATATTGTACTCGAATGTCAGGGGGCTTAAGAACCATAATCAAAGTCACACTGCCAGGAGGTTTAGCAGAGCCAGGTTCCAAGCCAAGTTCTGTTTGACTCCACAGCCCCTGCACTTTTCATTCTATCTGGCTACCTTGCAGGCCTAAGGGGATCTATATCTACAGATATGCCTTAAACTTTACTAGTGGCTGACTTGTCACTAATTTGTAGATCCTAAGATCTTCTTATTTATGAGAATACTGATAGCAAATCCTAAAGAAAACAAATATCTGAGGTGATTGAGGGGATCTTATAAGAACTGGAAAATTCCGAAGACCTAAAGATTTTCTTTGTGCTGTGTGCTAAGTCACTTCTGTTGTGTACAACTCTTTGCAACGCTATGGACTGCAGCCTGCCAGGCTCCTCTGTCCATGAAATTCTCCAGGCAAGAATACTAGAGTGGGTGGCCATTTCCTCCTCCAGAGGATTTTCCCTACCCAGTTATCAAACCTGTGTCTCTTAGGTCTTTTTCATTGGCAGGTGGGTTCTTTACCACTAGTACCACCTGAAAAGCCCAAAGATTGTCTATATCTATGTAAAAATTAGTCAATGTAATGTATACGTATATATGGAAGTTTCAGTTGCTCAGTCGTGTCTGACTCTTTATGACCTCATGGACTGTAGTCATATATATAAACACATTTATGTGTATATGTGTGTATGCATGTGTGCGTGCTCAGTTGTGTCTCCAAGAATACTGGAGTGGGTTTTCATTTCCTAGTCCAGGGGATCTTTTGACCCAGGGGTTAAGCCCATATCTCCTGTATTGCAGGTGACTTCTTTACTCCTGAGCCACCAGGGAAGCCTCCCATTCATTTAATAAAGTTTTTTAGTATTGAAGCATCTTAGTCAAACTGTATCACATAATCTTGAGTCTTGAAGAAATTATTCAATAAACAAAGTCCATTTAAGTTTTGAAGATGGTAATTTAGAAAGCTCAGTCATAGTTATATTATAAAATATTTTTAAAGCAATGGAATCATTTTCCTTAACCTTTTCAAAGATGTTTGGCAAGAGCAGTGATGACTGGCAGGCCATATTCATTTTGGCATATGGAACAAGAAAATAAAAGCAGGATTTCACATATAATTGCTATCTTCATCTTGAAGGAGAAGAGAGTAGAATCAGCATTGGTTGATACCTCCTTAGGAGCCTAGGCTTTTGTTATGCATGTTCATACCTGATTTTGTTCAGTGCTTACATTCTACAAATGAGGAAACAAAGAAAAAAAAAACACACAGATACTCTAAGGTGAATAACTGACTGATTTTTGAAAATTCTTCAAATTTTCATCCTGATCTAGGTCTACATCACTATTCTCTTCTACTTCTCACATGCAAAATATACTACCATTTCCACTTTTCTTCTCATCCAAATATTGATCTCAAGTATCACTACCTCCATGAAGCCTTCCAAAACTAGCCCAGATCATGCTGAGCTATCTTTCTCTCTCTTTAAAATTTCAATAGGACTACTATTCAGAATTATAAAACTAGTTCATTCCATATTGCTTTAAGTTTGTCTCTGTTTCTTTAGAATATGCCTTGCCTCTCTTTGCTATGTAGCTTGAATTTTCGGAGTTCCTTAAGAAACAAATCTATATCTCCTTCTTTTTTGTTCCCTAATACAACTAATGACAGCTGATTACATGCATACTTGCTAAACACTTTTGAATACAGATTAGTCATGTTCTCAGAATACCCAAGAAGGGCTGGACTCTGGCAAAAATTAAGATACTTATTTCTATAGCCCTTCTTTGTAACTTCCTAAGGCTGGATGGCATCACTGACTCGATGGACATGAGTTTGAGTGAACTCCAGGAGTTGGTGATGGACAGGGAGGCTTGGCGTGCTGCAATTCATGGAGTCTCAAAGAGTTGGACATGACTGAGCAACTGAACTGAACTGAACTGAACTGAAGGTAAAAAGAGGGCCCAGGAAACTGAAGCTTTAACATTTTCCCCAAATGATCCTATGCAAGTGGTTTGGGGACCATAGTTTAGTATTCATTACTCGAAGGCAGTTGTTACTGAAGTGGGCAAGACTGGGATAACCCGGGACACATGCAATAATATAGATTTCTAAACCTCACCCTGAACCAATGGAATCAGAATTTAGAAAATGGACAGGAGAGGGAACTTGAGAACCTGTATTTTAAAAAATTTCTGCAGGTGATTTTGAATAACAAATTTTCTATTATTATTGTTATTTTTTTTCCTACTGCAGAAACTTTTACTATTCCATTTGATCCATGGCTTGGTAGATAACTGGTTAAAAAGTTGTTTAATGGCTGCTGGTGGAGGCTCAGGGAGAAGCCCTGACATCAAGGAGATGCAGAGGGGCTCCTCAAAGGCCACTGGGCCCCGGGGGCTCCTAGTGTGCTTAGGGTGAGTCTTTCTAAGAGACACCCAGCCTTGGGGCTGGGCAGTTTACAGAGGTTAGTCAGGTGGTTGCCTATCTTATTGATGAGTTTCACTCACTCATCAAGGAAGTAGATCCCCAGAAGGTCACAGAGATGAGAGTCTGTGTGGGTAGAACGCAGGGCTTGCAGATCCAGAAAGGCCTGGTTCTCTTCCAGGGTGACAGTGGCTTCTGTGGCATCCCAGGTTTCATCCCAGTCACTCTGGAACACTTCCTGGAAGAGAGCACATCTTCAGGAGATGCTGGACAGCCTCCAGAGCCACCTGCCTGAGGTCAAACCAGAAGCCCAGAGAGAAGTAGGTGCAAGAGGCTTGCTAAGGCAAGTGCACTGGGTAACTAATGGGAACTTTCACCTTGGTGGACTAATGCTGATGAATCTGGTAGCTCATGGTTGGCCTATAATAAGGACCTACCCACAAAATATGCTGTTGACTGGTCCCAGAGTTTGGGACTGAAGAGGTGTCTGGAGAGAACTCAGAGACTGGAAGAAGGTGTGTTCCTTCCAAACACCAAATACTGCTGAAGCAAGAGGCAGATCCACAGGCCCCTCCGGTTATACTCTGAAATATCCAGTCATATTACCACCATTTGGGAAGTGCTTTTAACTACTCTCCCATCTCGTTTCATTAGCACCAGATTCTTGGTTCAATATCTTAAATCTTGACACCTTGTGCCAGGCCTCCGGCTATATCCCATCACTCTTCTCTCTCTAAGGGGTGAAAATGCCTAAAACCAGACAGCCATTTTGAAAAAAATTTCCCCTAGGAGACAAGCACATTTCAAGTACCATTCTAAGCTACTCTTGACTTCAGCAATAAATCTCTTTTAAAATTATAAAGAACTATGGCTTAGGAAAACCACTGAAAATTCTATAAAATTTATCCTACATACCTAAGCTGTTTCAACTTTTTGTATCCAGTTTAACCCACATGGAAAATATTAAATCACCATATTAACAGCACAATCCTGCAGTTAAATAGCATGACAGTTACCATGGAAATGTGCCAAACACAGGTGAGTTGGCAGTGTGTGTAGGGGTTATTGGAGGAAGGAATGTATTGTAGGTTACTTGAGAACTGCGGTGTCCCATTTTTGTACTTAAATTATTCATACACTCAACCAATTTAAAAAGATGCATCTGAACTTTTGAAAGTAAGAACCCCTGTCTCTCTACCTGGTATGTGCAGGTTGCTCAGGTATGTCCACCTCTTTGCAACCCCATGGACTGTAGCCTACCAGGTTGCTCTGTCCATGGAATTCTCCAGGCAAGGATACTGCAGTGGGTTGCCATTCCTTTCCCGAGGGGATCTTCCTAACCCAGGGATCAAACCCAGGTCTCCTGCATTGCAGGTGGATTCTTTACTGTCTGAGCCAACAGGGAAGCCCTACGTGGTATAAATAAAAGCTTGCTCCTTTCAAGGGAGAAATTATTATTTCTCCCTTAAAATTATTTCTCCCTTCAGCTAGATAATTATTGATTTTTCATACATAGTTTTCTGAATGTAATAACACTAATACTAATAATAAAAGCAGCCATAAAAAATGTAAAATCTAAGTACATTTCTTATCCTGCAAGACCTTAGATGGATGGAGCCCTGTCTAACTCTCTGATGTCGTTTTGTGACACTTCCCTGTTTACCCTGTTCTAATCACATTGGCCTGTTTGTTCCTCAAATATGCCAAGTCAATTCTTCATGTTGGGGGTTGTTCTAAGCTGAATTGTACTATACCCCCAAGTTCATGTGTTGAAATCCTATTCCCCTATGCCTAAGAATGTAACTGTATTTGGAGATAGGAACTTTGAAGAGGTAAAGTTAAAATGAGCTCATTGGGGTGGGGCTTTTTAAAATTTGACTTGTGTCTTTATAAAAGAAGGAGAATAAGACACAGAACACAGAAAGGGAAGATCATGCTAGCTACAAGCCAAGGAGAGAAGTGTCAGAAGAAGCCAACTGTGACAATGCCTTGATCTTGGACTTCTGGCCTCCAGAATTGTGAAAAATACATTGCTTTTGTTTTAAGCTACCCAGTTTCTGGCAACTTTATATCAACTCTAATCAACTATTAATAATACATGAGTGTTTGTATTATGTCTTTTTGTGCATGAAATGTTCTTATCCCAGAGCTTCAAAGGGTTATATGTTTCTTTGACATGGAAGTCACATCTCGAATACCAGAAATACAGTGATTATCCTAAATTTTGCCCTTCCCCTAGCCACCTACTGAAGTGAAGATTGGAAAAAGAATGAAATGAAATCGTCAGTCAGGACAATGTGATCTCTTGCAACACTGTTTTGTTCAAATAATCCAGTCCTTAGCCTGTTAAACAATGCCCCCGACAGGACTCAGGAATTTGTTCATTGGCAATCCAACAGACTCTTGGAGGGAACAAACAAAACCTTATGCACACCAGGACCCAGGAGAAAGGAGCAGTGACTCCACAAGAGACTGACCTAGACTTACCCATGAGTGTCCAAGAGTATCTGGCAGAGGCATGGGTTGGTGGTAGCCTGGTGCAGGGTTGGGGGCACTGAGTGCAGCAGTGCCTGTATGGACCATTTAAAGGAGGTCACCATTATCTTCATTACCACCACCATAGTTTGGCCTCAGGTCAAACAACAGGAAGGGGACATAACCCCCTCCTTATAGAGAAAATTGGATTAAAGATTTACTGAGCATGGTCCCGCCTATCAGAACAAGATCCAGATTCCCCTCAGACAGTCTCTCCCATCAGGAAGCTTCCATAATCCTCTTATCCTTATCCATCACAGGGAAGACAGAATGAAAACCACAGTCACAGAAAACTAACCAAATTGATCACATGGATCACAGCCTTGTCTAACTCAATGAAACTATGAGCCATGCCATGTAGGGCCACCCAGGATGGACGGGTCATGGTGGAGATTTCTGAATGTGGTCCACCGGAGAAGGGAATGAAAAACCACGTTGGTATTTTTGCCTTGAGAATGCCATGAACAGCATGAAGTCAAAAATATAGGACACTGAATGATGAATTCCCCAGGTCGGTAGGTGCCCAATATGTTACTGGAGATCAGGCAGAAATAACTCCAGAAAGAATGAGGAGACAGAGCCAAAGCACAAAGAACACCTAGCTGTGGATGTGACTCGTGATGGAAGTAAAGTCTGATGCTGTAAAGAGCAATAATGCTTAGGAACCTGGTCCATGAATCAAGGCAAACTGGAAGTGGTCAAATGAGATGGCAAGAGTGAACAATGACATTTTAGGAATCAGCAAACTAAAATGGACTGGAATGGGTGAATTTAACTCAGATGACCATTATATCTACTACTGTGGGCAAGAATCCCTTAGAAGAAATGGAGTAGCCCTCATACTCAACAAAAGTGTCCAAAATGCAGTGCTTGGATACAATCTCAAAAATGACAGAATGACCTCTGTTCATTTCCAAGACAAAGCATTCAATATCACAGTAATCCAAGTCTCTGCCCCAAATGGTAATACTGAAGAAGCAGAAATTGAATGGTTCTATGAAGACCTACAAGACCTTCTGGAACTGAAAATCAAATAGATGTCCTTTTAATTATAGGGGACTGGAATGCAAAAGTAGGAAGTCAAGAAACACCTGGAATAATAGGCAAATTTGGCCTTGGAGTATAGAATGAGGCAGGGCAAAGGCTAATAGAGTTTTGCCAAGAAAACGCACTGGTCATAGCAAACACCTCTTCCAACAACACAAGAGAAGACTCTACACATGGACAATAGCAGCCCAAAATGGAGAAGCTGTAAACAGTCAGCAAAAACAAGACCGGGAGCTGACTGGCTCAAATCATGAATTCCTTATTGCCAAATTCAGACTTAACTTGAAAAAAGTAGTGATAACCACTAGGCAATTCATGTATGACCTAAATCAAATCCCTTAGGATTATACAGCGGAAGTGACAAATAATTTCAAAGGATTAGTTCCAATAGGGCCTGAAGAACTACTACGGACAGAGGTTCATGAGATTGTACAGAATGCAGTGATCAAGACCATCCCCAAGAAAAAGAAATGCAAAAAGGCAAAATAGCTGTCTGGGAAGGCCTTACAAATAGCTGTGAAAAGAAGAGAAGTGAAGGGCATAGGAGAAAAGGAAAGATATACCTATTTGAATGCAGAGTTCCAAAGAATAGCAAGGTGAGATAAGAAAGCCTTCCTCAGTGATCAATGCAGAGAAAGAAGAAAATAGTAGATGGGTTAAAAACTAGAGATCTCTTCAAGAAAATTATAGATATGAAGGGAACATTTCATGCAAAGATGGGCCAATAAAGGACAGAAATGGTATGACCATACAGAAGCAGAAGATATTAAGAAGAAGTGGCAAGAATACACAGAAGAACTATACAAAAAAGACCTTCATGACCCATATAACCACAATGGTGTGATCACTCACCTAGAGCCAGACATCCTGGAATGAGAAGTCATGTGGGCCTTAGGAAACAGCACTATGAATAATGCTAGTGGAGGTGATGGAATGCCAGCTGAGCTATTTCAAGTCATAAAAGATGATGCTGTTAAAGTGCTGCACTCAATATGCCAGCAAATTTGGAAAACTCAGCAGTGGCAGAGAACTGAAAAAGGTCAGTTGTCATTCCAATCCCAAAGAAAGGCAATGCCAAAGAATGCTCAAACTACTGCACAATTGTATTCATCTCACACTAGCAAAATAACGCTCAAAATTCTCCAAGTCAGGCTTCAACTGTATATGTACCGTGGACTTCCAGATGTTCAAGCTGGATTTAGAAAAGGCAGAGGAACCAGAGATCAAATTGCCAACATCCACTGGATCATCGAAAAAGCGAGAGAGTTCCAGAAAAACATCTATTTCTACTTTATTGACTATGCCAACGCATTGACTGTGTGAATCACCACAAACTGCAGAAAATTCTTGAAGAGATGGGAATACCAGACCAACTGACCTGTCTCCCAAGAAATCTGTATGCAGGTCAAGAAGTGACAATTAGAAATGGACATGGAACAGCAGACTGGTTCCAAATAGGGAAAGGAATAGTTCAAGGCTGTATATTTTCACCCTGCTTATTTGTTTTGTATGCAGAGTACGTCTTGAGAGATGCTGACTTGGATGAAACACAAGCTGGAATCAAGTCTGCCGGGATATATATCAAGAACCTCAGATACGTGGATGACACCATGCTTATGGCGAAAAGTGAAAAAGATCTTAAGAGCCTCCTGATGAAAGTGAAAGAGGAGAGTGAAAAAGTTGGCTTAAAACTCAACATTCAGAAAACTACAATCATAGCATGTGGTCCCATCACTTCATGGCAAAAAGATGGGGAAACAATGGAAACAGAGAGAGACTTCATTTTGGGGGGCTGCAAAATCACTGCAGATGGTCACTGCAGCCATGAAATTAAGAGATGTTTGCTTCTTGGAAGAAAAGTTATGACCAACCTAGACAACATGTTAAAAAGCAGAGACATTACTTTCCCAACAAAGTTTTGTCTAGTCAAAGCTATGGTTTTTATAGTTCAAGGCTGTATATTTTCACCCTGCTTATTTGTTTTGTATGCAGAGTACGTCTTGAGAGATGCTGACTTGGATGAAGCACAAGCTGGAATCAAGTCTGCCGGGATATATATCAAGAACCTCAGATACGTGGATGACACCATGCTTATGGCGAAAAGTGAAAAAGATCTTAAGAGCCTCCTGATGAAAGTGAAAGAGGAGAGTGAAAAAGTTGGCTTAAAACTCAACATTCAGAAAACTACAATCATAGCATGTGGTCCCATCACTTCATGGCAAAAAGATGGGGAAACAATGGAAACAGAGAGAGACTTCATTTTGGGGGGCTGCAAAATCACTGCAGATGGTCACTGCAGCCATGAAATTAAGAGATGTTTGCTTCTTGGAAGAAAAGTTATGACCAACCTAGACAACATGTTAAAAAGCAGAGACATTACTTTCCCAACAAAGTTTTGTCTAGTCAAAGCTATGGTTTTTCCAGTAGTCATGTATGGATGTGAGAGTTGGATCTAAACAAAACTGAGTGCCGAAGGATTGATGCTTTTGAACTGTGGTACTGGAGAAGACTCTTGAGAGTCCTTTGGACAGCAAGGAGATCCAATCAGCCCATCCTAAAGGAAATCAGTCCTGAATATTCATTGGAAAGACTGATGCTGAAGCTGAAGCTCCAAAACTTTGGCCACCTGATGTGAAAAACTGACTCATTTGAAAAGAGCATGATGCTGGGAAAGACTGAAGGTGGGAGGAGAAGGGACCACAGAGGATGAGAAGGTTGGATGACATCACCAACTCAATGGACCTAAGTTTGAGTAAACTCTGGGAGTTGGTGATAGACAGGGAAGCCTGGCGAGCTGTCCATGGGGTCACAAAGAGCCAGACACGATTGAGTGGATGAATTGAATTGAACTGAACCCAATCATTGCACACCATAGAACTTGTAGTGATTATGGAATGTGACTACCAGGGAAGCCTGCCTTAGTATCCTGGCAGCTTTTCTGTAATTGTAAGTTCTCTCTGAAGATGATACAGACATACAAAGAACAGGCAGAGATATACCTAGAGATATAAAGCCAGGTCTTAAATAACCAAGCTTGAATCCTGCTCTGTTATCAGACTTTATTACCAATAAAGCCTTTTTCTGTTTAAGCCAGCTTTACTTGTGTTTTCTGTTTATGGAAAGGATACTGGAAGATGCAATTACTATCCCATTATTGTATTTTAGCTTCCCTGTTTTCTATAGAAATTTCCTGGACAAATACTGGAAATTGTTGTGTATAATTATTTCCTTGCCAGTTTTTTGTCCACCAGAATAGAGGCTCTCTGAGAGCAGACACTCTCTCTTGTTCTCTGTATTTTCAACATGTGTAGCAGCCTGGTACATAATTAGGGTACAGCAAATATTCGTGTAATAATTAGTATCATATTAAATATGCCAGATACTGGTAGGTGCTTTATGGGTATTACAGATTTCCTTCCTTACCCACTAGAAGGTGAGCTTTGTGAAAATGGAGATTTGTTCTGTTCATTGCTGTATCTTCTGGACCTAAAACAGTATCTGATATAGACTAGGCAATAGTGAATACTGATTGAACGTATTTTACTGGGTTCTTTTAACAAACCTATGACACAATTGCCATCCTTATTCCCATTTCACAAATAAGTAGGGAGCTCATTAGATATGCAAGCTAGAAAACAAGCCTAGTCTCTTGGACTCTAAAGCTAACAATACTGTATCACCTCATAACCAAAAAGTTCACAGATTTAAACAATTATAAAATTGAATATTAAACTTACTAAAGAAGGCTTTCCACCAAGACACAGTTGAATTTGTCACTCACACCAGTTTGATCAACTCTTTATGGCCCATTTCTAAGTCTACGTCATAATCACTTGTGTAAATTATTAAAAATAGCATTGCCTGGATCTATTTCAGAGCTACTTAGATTCCCAGGGGTTAGAGGTAGGGAAATACAAAGCTCAAGTTTTCAAAACACTCTAGGTTATTCTGATGCACAAAAAGGGCTGAGAATCACTCTTGAATTATGAAATAGTTTATTCTGTTGTGAGGCAACTATGCTAAGAACTGTTAGGGAGGGCTTGAGAAAGCAGCTTTCCGAGGTCACCTCTATGTCCTTTTCACCTTTGAAATGTCAATGCCTAGTCCAGTCGGTTAACAGTAGCAACACTACTACCCTTAATACTCCAAATAATAAATACTAACATAAATTGATTTCTTTGAACTAGGCACTGTGTTAAATTATACCTATTGTCTTGTTGAACTCCAAATAATCTACAGAGATAGGCAGCAAAATTATCTTCTGCCTTTTTCAGATGAGAAAACTGAGGTCAGCCAGTCTGGGTGTTTTTGTTTGTTTTTTAGCTCTGGGTACCATATTAAATGTATGAAGTAGTTTTTCTTCTTATTTTAATTCTAATTTTCAGATAATATTACTTCTCAGATCAGTTAATGCTTTGGGAAGGAAAAAAACTGGCTACCCAGGAGCGGTGGCTGCGCAGGTTCAGGAGGGCCTAGAGGAGCTATCCCACGTTGAAGGTCAGGAACAGCAGTGGTGAGGAGATACTCCTCATCCAAGGTAAGGAGCAGCAGCTGTGCTTTGCTGGAGCAGTCGTGAAGAGATACCCCACGCCCAAGGTAAGAGAAACCCAAGTGAGATGGTAGGTGTTGCAAGAGGTCATCAGAGGGCAGACACACTGAAACCATACTCACAGAAAACTAGTTAATCCAATCACACTAGGACCACAGGCTTGTCTAACTCAATGAAACCAAGCCATGTCTGTGGGGCAACCCAAAATGGGCAGGTCATGGTGGAGAGGTCTGACAGAACGTGGTCCACTGGAGAAGGGAATGGCAAGCCACTTCAGTATTCTTGCCTTGAGAACCCCATGAACAATATGAAAAGGCAAAATGATAGGATACCAAAAGAGGAACTTCCCAGGTCATTAGGGGCCCAATATGCTACTGGAGATAAATGGAGAAATAACTCCAGAAAGAATGAAGGGATGGAGCCAAAGCAAAAACAATACCCAGTTGTGGATGTGACTGGTGATAGAAGCAAGGTCCGATGCTGTAAAGAGCAATATTGCATAGGAACCTGGAATGTCAGGTCCATGAATCAAGGCAAATTGGAAGTGGTCAAACAAGAGATGGCAAGAGTGAACGTCGACATTCTAGGAATCAGAGAACTAAAATGGATTGGAATGGGTGAATTTAACTCAGATGACCATTATATCTACTACCGTGGGCAGGAATCCCTCAGAAGAAATGGAGTAGCCATCATGGTCAACAAA
>SJYX01009633.1:0-20288 GCA_006410675.1 Oreotragus oreotragus | reverse complement strand
TCCTGAATATTCATTGGGAGGACTGATGCTGAAGCTGAAGTTCCAATACTTTGGCCACCTGATGCAAAGGACTGACTCATTTTCAAAGACTCTGGGAAAGATTGAAGGCAGGGGAAGGGACGACAGAGGATGAGATGGTTGGATGGCATCACTGACTTGACAGACAGGAGTTTGAACAAGCTCTAGGAGTTAGTAAAGGACAGGGAAGCCTGGCGTGCTGCAGTCCATGGGACCACAAAGGGTCTGATATGACTAAGCAGCTGAACTGAACTCTTACCCTAAACTGGGCCAGGACAAAAGAGGAGACCAGAAACTAGTGAGAGGTGAGGAAGAGCAGGGCACCTTATCCCGGAGGCAGAACTTTCTGGATCTTAAAGGGTTTTGACTAGCTAGATCCAGTACAGTTCTCAAGGAAAGAAAGCTCCTTCTTTTATTCAAGCACCTTCAGTTTTCCAGCGAGGGAAGCAATACCCTCCCAGAAGCCGCTGGGCTGCAGACTTTATAATAGCTCTGTGGAAGAGACTGCAATCCAAATTTTCTAAAAGTCTGGTCTTTGGATCATCTGCATTAGAATCATCTAGTGAGGTTGACAAATCTCGGTCCCTGGGTCCATCCCAACACCGGCTAGATCAGATTCTCTAGCAGTAGAGCTCAGAAACCTCCATTTATTAAGAAAGCCCCAAATGTCTGTTGAGTATTGAACTTCTCTGTTTCTTCTTTCACACTCTCTCCCTCACCCTCCGTTAGGCTTCAGGGCTCCATCAGGACTCTAGTAACGGGAATCCTCAGAAGAGAAACCAGAAGAGACGTGAACTTGATTTGGGGGCTCCCCACTTTTCTGCACACCTGCCCTTTTTCAGAGTCTAAATTTTCTCTCTCCTCCCTTTCTAATCCATTACCTTTGACTGTCTTCTGGTTAGACAAGGCTCATGAAGACTTGCTCTATTCTGAGCAGTCTCTGTGTCCCCAAATTACTTTTCAATCTCTCCTCCCTCAACCATCTGATCTTTTATTCAATAGTACATTGCAGTTTGTTGCTAGGAAAGCAATCTGGATAAATTAATTCATAGTTAAGGCAAAATGACTGATATGATGTCTTACTCTTCTTGGTAAGGAAGAGTTGCTTGTTACCAAAATGAGTCATTAACTGTTGGAATTAATAGACATCTAGGGAAAGTATTTGGGGATTCACAAGGTTATTCCTTAAGTCAGTGCTTTCTGCTGACTTCCCTGACTGGCACAAAACCTTAATGTGGTGAGGAAAAGTCCTTCTACAATAGCCATTACATAACTCCTCATAACATATGCCTACAGGGAAGTGATTAAAGCGTGGTCTTTGGTCCCCGGAAGACATGGGTCTAAGTCTTGACTCTACTCTAAGTCTTGCTCAGACATGACCAACCAACATATTTAACATCTTATTCATAAAACCAGAGATTATTACAATACTTATTTCAGGAGATTGTTAAACTCAATAAAATTTTTTTTCAAAGCTTCTGTTATCTGGTACTTAACAAACAGTTATTACTATTAGCATTATAAGAATAAGTAGATAACGAGTATTCATCCAAACTCAATGAGTACTCAATGAGTATTCATCCGAACATCCAAACTCCACTGAATTCAGCTACACAAAACTAGACTTGTGTGCTTAGTCTTCACAGTCAATTGTTCAAATCGCCATGGTATTCATTTACAGCTCTAAAACACTGAGGGAAACACTGGTCATCATCAACCCGGGTTTGCCTTTGACAAGTAGAGATCTGTAGAATTAGTCCAGGTTGCCAAAGGATCCTGGCTCAGTGTCTAAGGATACCATGGCTACTGCTGCTCATTTCCTCCTGGGCTTTCAGCCTTTAAAACTCACTGAAGGTCAAGGTCACTGAGGTTATTGCCTCAGCCACTTCCTATTAATGGTACCACATAAGCAACAGCAAAATGGAGCATGTATAGAGGAGCAGAGCAACGGGAGAACCATGGGCAGCAGGATTACTAATAGTCGGTGGTCAGCTCCTCTTCGCCAGGTCCCTCTTCTACAGGGTAATGATGACTAAAATCATGAAGACAAGGAAGGACGGAGTATAAAACTACCTCCTTCAAACAACAGAAACCAAGAGAGTCTTGCATTACTGGGACAATTGATGGCACTGTCCCAACTCACACTTAATACCTAGAAAATGTGTCCATTTTCTGCTGTGAATTTCCAAGACTAAGACAAAAGAGACACATTCAAGAAAACAGCTTTCAGAGATAGAGTTCATGGCCTTTGGGCTCCTACCAAGTTCAACATGCAGTGACTCATAAGGTAAAACTGAGGGGCTCCCCCGGGAGACATAGAAAAGAAATTTTTCCAATAAATAGGCCTTCAACTATGCTTCTACCATAATTATAAGGTAAAAAACACAGAGCAAATACAAGCAATGCATGGCTTCTCAGAAAATCAAAAGAAGGGTCAGAGTTCAACAAGATGAGATGCCAGAGGAGGAAGTGAGGCAGACTGAAGGCAATGGATGATGACAAGAACACAACAAGGATGGCAATGTAGAGAATTAGAAAAGAGGATAATGGGACAGAATACCTGCCAAGAAAACAGACTACTATTACTCCAGACACTGGAAGTAAGCAAAGTGAAATCAGATTTTTTTTAAAGGTAAATAGCACATCATAATAAGCAGTAGCCACTATCCATGACTTTGATATTCTTATACAGTATCTATTCCTACTTGAGCCTATCTGCTCAATTGTGATTAAGCCTTCAAATCTGCTCAAAAGCAATTCAATAACAAAATTCAAAAACAATATACTTTGTCATCTCTAGTTACAATATATACACAGAGCTCTCAGATGTTAAGAGCAGTGGCTGGCCTAGGAATTTTCATAATCAAATTACATAGCACTAGTGGAACTCTTTCTGGGAATCCAAGCCAATCTCTGAAGGCTATAATTCAAAGTAACATGGAGAAATTAGAGAAAGACATTTTCATTAGCGTGAAGCTTTAGACTTGTGGCCAAAAATTTGAAAGGAAATGCAAAATGCAATCAGATAGAATAAAATGACTATATAATGCTGCCAAGAACTAAAGAAGTGCAGAATGTAATCAAGCAGTAGAGGAAATTAGTTGCAACCTGGATAAGGATGCAGAAGTATGTCTACCCAAATCAGATGAAAGGATATATGGCTATCAATACAGGAGACCAAGGCTGAAAAGACTTCCCTGGTGGCTCAGATGGTAAAGCGTCTGTCTACAATGCAGGAGACCCGGGTTCGATCCCTGGATTGGGAAGATCCCCTGGAGAAGGAAATGGCAATCCACTCCAGGACTATTGCCTGGAAAATCCCATGGACAGAAGAGCCTAGTAGGCTACAGTCCATGGGGTCGCAAAGAGTTGGACACGACTGAGCGACTTCACTTCACTTCACTTCACTTCAAGGCTGAAAAATCCATCTTATCAGAAGGGTGTGGACAGCCATCTGCTGTCATAGCAACTATATAGGATTTAGCCTTCTGTTGTCATAGCAATTATTAAATGGACTTACTGGCAGTTCTAAAGAAAGATAGTGCTAAGTCGTGTCCGACTCTTGGGACCCTATGGACTGTAGCCTGCCAGGCCCCTCTGTCCTTGGGATTTTCCAAGCAAGAATATACTAGAGTGGGTTGCCATTTCCTTCTCCAGGGGATCTTCCCGACCCAGGAATTGAACCCAGGTTTCCAGCACTGTGGGCAGATTCTTTACCAACTGAGCTATGCAGGAAGCTGTTCTAAAAGAACTAGACAAATGCCTCCTCAATTCCAAATCTCTGTCAGATAAACAACTGCATGGTGGCCCATTCACCCCAACCATTAGCATGGCAACCTCAGCCAACCTCACATAATCTTCTTCCCTTAGTGAGCATGCGTCTTGAATTAAGTATAGAGATACTGAAGTAAATAAAGGCAATAGTGCTAATAATTTGTATTGACTTCAGAATCATCTTTGTACATTAGGTATTAAATTATATGGAATGCTTGAGAACCTGCCATCTTTGGGAACATGCCAGATTGTAACAGACTTGTGACTGTAAGTGAAAAACCTAAGTGTTTTCCAACAATATTAGAATGTTTAGGACAATGTGAAGGTCTTTCAGTTTGCTTTCTAGGCATTTAAAAAGAAGATTGGATATATTCATTTACAAATGAATCTTTACAGATTTAAGAAAATGTGATTAACTTTTAAATGAAATGGATTAATGGAAATTGAGTCTGTCCAACTTGAGTTTACTGGCCATAATTTAAAGTAAACATCCAAAAACTGTTTGTTCTTATTTTATACATTACTTACCAGATTTACATAAAGAATAACAAGCATTTTAAGTAAAATAAAGGCATAAATTAAAAATAAATCTTCAACTTTAGTAAATCAATATTAATTAAAATTTCATATCATCTAAGAAGAGTAGTAGCCATTTTAGTCCTGCCGAAAATGAATGTGTGCTGTGTGCTTAGTTGCTCAGTCGTGTCTGACTCTTGTGACCCTACAGACTAGCCTGCCAGGCTCCTCTGTCCATAGGATTGTCCAGGCAAGAATACCAGAGCAGGTTGCCATTTCCTTCTCCAGGGGACCTTCCCAACCCAGGGATCAAACCCAGGTCTCCTGTATTGCAGACAGACTCTCGACTGACTGAGCTATGTGGGAAGCCCAATGAATAACCTGAATCTAATAACAACTAAACATCAAACAAGTGTAAAACAAGAGGCATTCTGCAAATGAAGGAAGGAAGAAGGGAAGGAAGGAAGGAAAGAAGGACTGGTCTGTACTGCTCAAAAATGTCACTGTCATAAAAGAAAAGAAAGAACTGTTCCAAATTAAAGACATCCAAAGGGACATGACAATTCAATAAAATGCATGGTTTGGGACTTTCTTTTGCTAACAGTGACTTTGTTGTTTCAATTCGTAAAATCTGAATGAGGTCTGTAGATTAGATAGTAGGATGGCATTAATGTTAATTTCACAATTTTGATAAGGCTGTGCTATTTAAGTAGAGAGTTTTATTGTTTTCAGGAAATACAGAGTGAAGTATTTAGGGACAGAGACATCATGTCTGACTTAGCCAATGGTTCAGAAAACAAAAACAGAGAAAAAAGAGAAAAGGATAAAATGTCGTCATTTGAGAAATCTGGAAAAGTTTACAGGAATTCTTTGTACTACTCTTGCAACTCTTCTATATATCTAATACTATGCTTTCTAAAACTTCAAAGAAAGAAACACTAATATTAAAGTAATAGGTTTTTTTTTAAGCCACTCTTTGACATCAAAAATAACCCACTGACAGTGAAGCACAAAAAGATGATTAAAAACCGGAAAAGTAAATCTAAGAGAGTAAAATTGGATTGAATAAAATGGACAAAAGGGAAATTAGAGAAAGGATTATTTAAAGCACGTTAAGCTTTCCTCTACTTTGAACCGAAAGTCAGTTATATCCCCTGAGATGAGGGCTCTAATGCCAAGAGTGTGGGATGCCCACAGCAAACATCTGCCCCAGAGTCTGACTCAACAGGGTGGCTGAGGCTCAGGGTTATCTTCCCCACCCCATCCTCCTCAGCAGGACTCCCCTTCAGGAAAATCTCCCTCTTGACCTAGTACCAAACGCTTCTAGGCAGAAGGCAGGTCCAACGCCTGGGGATCCAGATATCAGCCCCAGTCAGGCCAGGACCAGAGGACTGTGAATCACTCTGTAACAGGACAAAAGACCTCATTCAGTGGAGGAACTTGTAGGAACAGTAATTCTCCTAGCGTTCTCCTTGGTAATACAAGCCCCCATTCCTAAGCACTCCCTACTGGTGGTGCTCCCAGTACACAGATATCTGACTTCAAATGTGCCTAGCCCTTCTCTGAGCCCACAACCAGACAGACAAACCAACTGCAGCTTCACCCTGGGCTGTACCAGCCTCAACTATTTAGCACGACCCGAGGCACCCCACCACCTGTAACTGTGCAGACTCCAGCTGGTTTTACCCTGAGCATGCTCTGGAGGCAACAGCAGCCTGTGAAACAGAGACTGGAACACAAAGAAATCTCCTAACAAGATCAATTATTAAAAATCAANGATCTTCCCGACCCAGGAATTGAACCCAGGTTTCCAGCACTGTGGGCAGATTCTTTACCAACTGAGCTATGCAGGAAGCTGTTCTAAAAGAACTAGACAAATGCCTCCTCAATTCCAAATCTCTGTCAGATAAACAACTGCATGGTGGCCCATTCACCCCAACCATTAGCATGGCAACCTCAGCCAACCTCACATAATCTTCTTCCCTTAGTGAGCATGCGTCTTGAATTAAGTATAGAGATACTGAAGTAAATAAAGGCAATAGTGCTAATAATTTGTATTGACTTCAGAATCATCTTTGTACATTAGGTATTAAATTATATGGAATGCTTGAGAACCTGCCATCTTTGGGAACATGCCAGATTGTAACAGACTTGTGACTGTAAGTGAAAAACCTAAGTGTTTTCCAACAATATTAGAATGTTTAGGACAATGTGAAGGTCTTTCAGTTTGCTTTCTAGGCATTTAAAAAGAAGATTGGATATATTCATTTACAAATGAATCTTTACAGATTTAAGAAAATGTGATTAACTTTTAAATGAAATGGATTAATGGAAATTGAGTCTGTCCAACTTGAGTTTACTGGCCATAATTTAAAGTAAACATCCAAAAACTGTTTGTTCTTATTTTATACATTACTTACCAGATTTACATAAAGAATAACAAGCATTTTAAGTAAAATAAAGGCATAAATTAAAAATAAATCTTCAACTTTAGTAAATCAATATTAATTAAAATTTCATATCATCTAAGAAGAGTAGTAGCCATTTTAGTCCTGCCGAAAATGAATGTGTGCTGTGTGCTTAGTTGCTCAGTCGTGTCTGACTCTTGTGACCCTACAGACTAGCCTGCCAGGCTCCTCTGTCCATAGGATTGTCCAGGCAAGAATACCAGAGCAGGTTGCCATTTCCTTCTCCAGGGGACCTTCCCAACCCAGGGATCAAACCCAGGTCTCCTGTATTGCAGACAGACTCTCGACTGACTGAGCTATGTGGGAAGCCCAATGAATAACCTGAATCTAATAACAACTAAACATCAAACAAGTGTAAAACAAGAGGCATTCTGCAAATGAAGGAAGGAAGAAGGGAAGGAAGGAAGGAAAGAAGGACTGGTCTGTACTGCTCAAAAATGTCACTGTCATAAAAGAAAAGAAAGAACTGTTCCAAATTAAAGACATCCAAAGGGACATGACAATTCAATAAAATGCATGGTTTGGGACTTTCTTTTGCTAACAGTGACTTTGTTGTTTCAATTCGTAAAATCTGAATGAGGTCTGTAGATTAGATAGTAGGATGGCATTAATGTTAATTTCACAATTTTGATAAGGCTGTGCTATTTAAGTAGAGAGTTTTATTGTTTTCAGGAAATACAGAGTGAAGTATTTAGGGACAGAGACATCATGTCTGACTTAGCCAATGGTTCAGAAAACAAAAACAGAGAAAAAAGAGAAAAGGATAAAATGTCGTCATTTGAGAAATCTGGAAAAGTTTACAGGAATTCTTTGTACTACTCTTGCAACTCTTCTATATATCTAATACTATGCTTTCTAAAACTTCAAAGAAAGAAACACTAATATTAAAGTAATAGGTTTTTTTTTAAGCCACTCTTTGACATCAAAAATAACCCACTGACAGTGAAGCACAAAAAGATGATTAAAAACCGGAAAAGTAAATCTAAGAGAGTAAAATTGGATTGAATAAAATGGACAAAAGGGAAATTAGAGAAAGGATTATTTAAAGCACGTTAAGCTTTCCTCTACTTTGAACCGAAAGTCAGTTATATCCCCTGAGATGAGGGCTCTAATGCCAAGAGTGTGGGATGCCCACAGCAAACATCTGCCCCAGAGTCTGACTCAACAGGGTGGCTGAGGCTCAGGGTTATCTTCCCCACCCCATCCTCCTCAGCAGGACTCCCCTTCAGGAAAATCTCCCTCTTGACCTAGTACCAAACGCTTCTAGGCAGAAGGCAGGTCCAACGCCTGGGGATCCAGATATCAGCCCCAGTCAGGCCAGGACCAGAGGACTGTGAATCACTCTGTAACAGGACAAAAGACCTCATTCAGTGGAGGAACTTGTAGGAACAGTAATTCTCCTAGCGTTCTCCTTGGTAATACAAGCCCCCATTCCTAAGCACTCCCTACTGGTGGTGCTCCCAGTACACAGATATCTGACTTCAAATGTGCCTAGCCCTTCTCTGAGCCCACAACCAGACAGACAAACCAACTGCAGCTTCACCCTGGGCTGTACCAGCCTCAACTATTTAGCACGACCCGAGGCACCCCACCACCTGTAACTGTGCAGACTCCAGCTGGTTTTACCCTGAGCATGCTCTGGAGGCAACAGCAGCCTGTGAAACAGAGACTGGAACACAAAGAAATCTCCTAACAAGATCAATTATTAAAAATCAAAATGAATGCCGAAAGGAAGCCGTGGTATCTCCTGTAAATTCTTCAAAGTCTTGGGAGAATTTTATTTACTCTGAGTATTTAAAATATTTCCATGTCTGAAACCAAGAGCCAGACTATATAACTTTGAAATGGTTATACAGTGGTGACTTTGAAATTAAGTATGTGTGTCTGTGTGTGTGTGTGTGATTGAATTAGAGAAATATATTACAACTATGTCAACCTTTCATTAATTCAACAAGTGTTGACTAAGTTCATGTTATATGCATAATGGAAGCTGTGAAAAGAGGTTTTCAAAAATATGCAGAAATGGGCTTAAAATTCAAACGTGAAAATGCTTTTTAAATAACTACCTAGCACAGCAGTTTAATGAAGTAAGTACCACCAGCCTCACTTTCAAGGTAAGAAAGCCAAAAGAAAAAGAAAGAAAAACATAGAAAAACTTCAGAAACATGTCAAATGGCTCCAGAAGTCCTAACAGAGTTGAAAAGTCCGCAGTCCTAGTCTCTGATTTGGAATAATTGGGTAATCTTGGCAAACCACTCTGCTTCACAAGATCTTAGATTCAATAAGTGAATTGAACCAGATGGCCCCTAAGGTTGCTTCCAGCCTTAAAAAAAAAAAAAGCTAGAATCTGTACCCTAGGATATGCCCTGTTGAACATACATCACAAGCCAGATGAGGATAAGAAGAAAAAACCTAAAATAAAGCCATTTCAGAAAAACTTTAGTTTACACAGAAAAGGAAATGGTAATGATTCAATCAGAAAGAAAAAAGTTCTGATTATTCAAAAGAGGTGCTGCAGAAAACTCAAATAAGGAGAAGATCTTTGTTCTGCTTCTCTTGTGATTATCAAGAATAGTAACACCCTCCAGCGTCTGCAATGCAGAGGCAGCTGAAGCGTAGGGTACTCACGTCCTTGGAAGAAGGAAAGGCAGCACCCTACGGGGCTGCCACTCTTGTTCTCCTCTGCCTTGGTATCCACCTCCCAAGGGACAAAGACACAGTCATCAGCCCCCAATCTTCACTTTTTCCCAGGGTTAGGTGACTCAGGAAGGGCCGCCTGTGTTCAGCCCCTGTGACCCAGAGGCCTCCTTCATGCTGCTTCCAGCCATCTACCACGAAGGTAACTCACCCTCCCTGGTCTAAGCCTTCCTGCTCAAATAAAAGCAGACTGGACTAGGAGGAGCCTGGCTATAAACCAAGCCCCATCCTCAACTGGCTGTGTGACCTGTAACCACCTATTTAACTTCATGTGCCTCTTAGCTCCCCTGTAAAATAGTGATTAACACTGGACCTATCACCTCAAAAGTATATACAAACACGTTTTAAATGTCTAAAATGTCCCTTTGAACTAATAAGAAAAATATGTATCTCCCAACAGATAAAGAGATAGCTAAAAAGATTAATCATAGAAGAAGGAAAACTGGTCAATAAACCGTAGATGATGCTCATTAATAAATCAGAACTTGAAAATAACACAACTATTAGATACTACTTTTCATCCAACAGATCAGTAAATTTTTGAAGATCATATTAGCAAGGGTATAAGGAGATGGTTACTCTTATTCGTGTCAGGTGAAAAGATAGTTTGCCTTTTGGGGAGAATCTGATAGTACCCATCAAGACACTAAGTAGGCATGCCTTTTGATCTTTTGCAATACCCTCCTAGAAAAGTATTCTCACATATGCTGAAAACAGATGCATAAAGATGTTCAGTGTAGCACTGTTTGCTTAAATGTTCATTAACTGGGGGATAGTTAAAGAAATTATGGATCATCTATACATGGAATATTAAAGTGCCAGGTAAAGGAATTAAATCTGTGCTGGTATGAAATACATTACGAAACCAGAATAGTGCCTGGCACACAGGAGCCACTCAGGAAGTATTTGTTGGATAAATGAATACATATATACCTTTTCACAGCATTTTCATATATCTTATCTCATCTAATTCCTATGAAAACCCAACTACATAAGCCAAGCAAGAATTTCTGTCCCCAGAGGAAGGGCAAAGACACTCAAGTTCAGAGTGATCATGACTTGCCCAAGATGATACACGTAAAGAACTGGTCAGTGCTCTTTGGTGACTGACACACACTCTGCCTGCAGCAAGGCCAAGCTGGGGGAAACCCCAGTGAGGAAGCGCTAAGTTTATAAGCAGCTGGAGGGTCACTCGGCATTGCTCGTTGACTGGGACAGACTCCTCTTTTATCAGCAAAGCCATCCATGAGGTGAGGTCTGGCCGTCTGGACCTCTACTCTGGCCCTTTGGGCATCTAACAACAGGTCTGAAAGGAGGTCATTCAATACCAGGTCGTCATGGAAACTCTACCCTGCCCCCACTCTCTGCCCCTGGAACAGAATGGACCAGGAAGGGAAAGAGGAGCATTTGTAAAGCGCCTGCTATGAGCCAAGCACAACGAATAGGAAAAAATTCATCTGAGCCTTCTTTTAAAAATCACCAAAAGAAAAAGACACTGTGTTGTTGGTAAGCAAAGTACATAACATGCCTGCATCGCAGCTTAATCTAGGTCAGTCATGGCTGCCAAGGAAGTTGAGCTCACATGAAGCTCACTCTGGTCACCCCTGCCTGCCAGAGCGCAAGTCCAGACAAGGAGGGTTTGGGTACCACACGGCCAGTTGTGCCACAGCTGCACAGGGGGTGCTTACTGGTTCACATCAGGAATATGGATTTCAGACATAAAAGAAAAAATCACTGGCTGATTTGTAAAACACAAACACTCTGTCCCAGATGAGCCAGTGGACAGCCAACATATTCAGAAATTTCAGATGCTGGGCTCTTACTGAAACAGCATCTTCTTTTCGCTTTTATTCATCCTACTCTCAACATTATCAGAAAATGGTGAAAATGGTACTATGTTTGGGCATTGTTACCTTGCAAGTTTCATCTTAATTACACAAGCTCTTGGCAACCGTTGCTTAGTAACAAACACATTTGAAATAGATTTGTTGACTTAATATGAGACAATCTGAAAAGACCTTAGCCCAAAATTCACTGATGGAAAAACAGCAATGGTCTGGAAGAGCAAAAATACTTTTTAAATTAAAAAGTACTCGTAAACTTAAGGTTTTACCAGATTCCAAAGACATTACTAAACGTCTACAGTAGTATCATAATATTTTATGACACTTCAATACCGATCTATTATTTTCCAAAGCACTTCAGATGCAGTTATCTGAGAGGCTAACTGCAGCTCTGCAAGACAGGCCTTAGACTTGGACTTTTAGTCAAACCAGGCTCCTTCGCAGAAAGGCAATGGTGTCTGGGCTTCCACAGGTTGGAAATATCCTCCGTGGAACAGTTTTGAACACCATCACTTCTTTCAAGATTTCTGGAAGTGTTGCCAGCTTCTGGTGAGCTTTCAAGTCAGAAGGAAAAAAGCAAAAGAAGCTTTCCCTCAATCTTTCCAAGAATATTCTTTTACCACCTGTTAATAAAATCTGTGATAAAAGTGGAAAGGGAAACGCAGTTCAGGACTCTCTCCTACACACAAGGACAGAAACCCCAACCCTGCTCACTCTCCTCAGCGAGTGCCCTGCACACTCCCCTGCCTCCTGAGGCCGCCTCACTGTCCACCGGCCATGTCCACCTCAGGAGCTGGGCATCAACACCCACTCTGCCCTGCTTTCACTATCTCAGGGAGGGGGGGGTCCTCACAGGTGCTTTAAGTCCCTTCCACCCCTTGCATCTTATGGTATTTTCCACTGCCCCTGTTTCTGCTCCAGCCTCTTTTCTTCCTTTTTTGAAAAGCTTCTCAAAAGAGGAGTCTCCATTCACTGGCTTTCCTTTCTCACATCCCACTCAACCCTCAACCCACAGCAATCTGACTTTAACTCATGATTTCCTCTTCCAGTCACCATTTCTGTGGATTTCAGAAAGACTTCGTTGAGTAGCAGTATACTTTTTAGAAATCTGTTTTTCTGATATGTTTGTCTTTGCAAAACTAGTGTCAGATATTAAACTATTGGTCTGACCACCACATTTCTCCCAGTGCTTGCTTCAGTTATCTCTGGTGAGGACTTTATGCTAGCATCAAAACCCACTTAGTCCTCTGTTCTCCATGAAGACATCCCCGGCTGCCAAATTTTCTTTCTAAACACTCCCTCATCTGATGATTTCTCATCTCCGCTCAAAAACCATCCTGGCACTCCAGGTCTGCCAACAGCCTTCCTTCCAGTCTTCTCTACTACTTAAGTCCACCCCAACCTAATCCATCTGCTGGGGTGAGTCCTTCAAATTTCTCACAGTCCAAGCATACACCCCTATGATAAGAAGAATTAGCTTCCACTGAAGGAGGAAAGAGAATACCCACCAAGCAGACACCTGCCCAGGACCTCCTATCTGGTTGCCCATCACATCACAAGTCACTTCACCAGCCTCCTTCAGTTACTTGGGCTAACTGGCCCCAAGGCATTTGAACTCTCAGACATAAGTCTAAATCTTTTTCAGTAGAAAGAGACCTTTCTATTGCTTCCTATACGCAACCATTCATGGATTTCTTCATCAAACAAATCCCTATCAAGGGCCAAAATGCATCACTGTGCCAGGCATTGTCTATAGGCAATGAGGACTATTTCATGGAAACCTTAGAATAACACATTGTTCAAATAAGTATAAAATAAGTGCTATAGAGAACTATATACGGCTAGAAAAACGCGCAATAGAGAGACTAACCAAAGTTATGTGGTGGGGGGCTGGTGAGGAAGGGGGTACTTAAGGAAAAGGAACAACATACGGTAAAGGTCCTGTTCCTTCTCACATCCTTTACCCGTGATGTCACCAAAATGCAAGTTCACACGCCCGACACACAGTGAGGCCAAACAGCAGCAAAATGTCAGAGTTTGGAGCCGAGAAACGTTTATTGAGGGCCCTACAAGGATATGAGGGGCCCATGCCTTCAAAACCCCAAATTCCCTGAAAGCTCTCACCAAAGACCTTTTCTAGGAAAGCTGAGGGAGGAGCAGGTGAGTTGTTGCAAAATTCTTGGGGGTCAGATCCTTTGTTCCTGAAGTGAGGCCAAAGTTCAGGGAACGATGTTCCTTGTATACCTCCACCAAATGAATGTCATTCTCTGTTCTGACAAGAAAGGTCCCAAGTCATGACTTTCACTCTCTGAGGTCCAGTCCTGGCTGAGAGAAGGCAGAGCTCAGCTGGCAGCTCCCTCAGGGCCAGGTCCCCAGACTCTGTCCGGCTGTCATGGCTGAGGTGCCCAGGACCCAACTGTCCCTCAGGTTCCTCATGTTGCCCAAATAGTGGGGGCCAGGTCCATAGACTGGATCCTATGCAGACAGCAACCGCCATGAGGTCACAGAGGCAAAGATAGGGGAGAGGGTCACAGCTGTCTGAGGGCCTGGGCCCAGCCAGTGGGTGGCCTCGCGAGGGCTCCAGAGCCCTGCAGGACGGAACCCCCAGCCTATTCCCTGGGCCCTCCAACTTACCCACTACTCTGAGGCTGGGTGAGCTGCAGGTCCCTAGGGAGAAGGCCAGGCTCTGCCTCTACCTCATTCTTCCCATGGAGGACCACCACTCACTCCATGGACCGTTTGCCCCCCTGGAGAAGGGAAAGGCTACCCACTCCAGTATTCTGTATAATCCATGGGGTCGCAAAGAGTTGGACACAACTGAGCAGCTTTCACTTTCATTCACATTTTCACCAAGGGTCTCCTTCACTGACAGTTGGTTGCATGTGGGAGGGACCTGGAGCCACCCAATGGCTGAGCAGGACCTAACCATCGTTCACTGACAGTTGGTTGCTTGTGGGAGGGGCCCACTGTGGCACTGACCAATGGCTAAGCAGGGCCATTAATGATCCCCTGGTAACCGCTGCCTGGTAACAGAGAGGAGCGGGGAGTAACGGGCCCACAGCAAGGGTCTCTGCTAATGGCTGCACTTGGCCACACCCTGTTACAGGGATACAGTCATCCCGAGTATCCAAGGAGGGCTGGTTCCAAGACCCACCGTGAATACCGAACTCCATGGGAGCTCAAGTCCCATAGTCACAGGGTTCCACTTCCGAGGGTTCAATGTACCTTAGCGGTGATTGGTGGAATCCACCCAGGCACACGCTGCAGGCACAGAAGACTGACTGTGCTCACCATCAGGAACACGCCCTACTAAGTTACCGTTTTTTTCCACCCTGTTATATTGACTTCTGAACAAAGACACCCTTTGCAAAATCAGAGCAGTTATTGTTTTTGAAAGACTGAGGCTAAAACAACAGGACCCAGGTTTTAAAACACATCTTTACAAAAATATTTTTCTACATCTCAATACCCTAGTTTATTCACAGCTTGCATTTTTCTTAAACTAAGGGTTTAAATCACAGTGCTGTAAGCATTCACTTCTCTTCAACTTCCTACAAATTCCATTCAGCACAGCTGCAGCCATAAAATTTAATTCGCCACTTCCCCAAAATAGTCGCTTTGATGTAAAATAACTTTGCCTTCCTGCTAATATTTTACAAGGAATTAAAACTGAAATGATGGACTAAGGATCCCCCCTGTTTGGCTCCAGTTTGGACTAAGAATTCCCCTCCAGTTTGTGCAGATCTGCACAAGTGCAGTATGTGAGGGGAAAGTCATTCATGACTGCTGGAGAACACACATCTCCAAACACATGCACTGCCAAGAAACGGAACCAGTGGGGATGTGTTTGGCAAATACAAAAATGAGATGTGAAAACTTCAGACAGTTATCTGTGTTAATCCATTTCCGTATTCCAAGGGTTCAAAAGATAAGAGTCATCATGTTCTCCCTATAATAACTTCTGTGATAAACATTGTTTGCATACCTTATGTACAAAAGTCGCCACCAAAACCAACAGATTGGCAAATCACTTTATGGTATTTATTATGAGTCCACAGAATGAAAACTTTCTTCAAATGTTTTCCTAGGTGCCTTACTTGCACAAGAAAATTAATAGGAAGTAGAACCATGCCAGCCTCTAGCTGCAGAACAAGGTTCCATTGTCAAAACACATGTGTGCCAAGGTGGTACTCTACGTTTTGAGAGAGGTGACAGGACCGTTTCTTCAGCCAAGCCAAGGGAAATTAATGACCACCACTCAGAAATATACAGTCTGTTAGGGCAATGCCCTCAGCCCTGGTCATCACAGAAGGGCAGGAAAGGTGAGGATGGAATGAGGGAGGGCAAGGAAAGGAATGAGGTCATCTGCTGGGAAATCAACGGGACCCAATCATTCTATAGGACTTTTCCAAGTTCCTTCTAGACCAATCCAGGCCTATAGTACATTCAGGAAATAAAAGGTCTATTTTTGCATATAAAACAATGCCCATAAATAACCACCTTGCTTAAATCAAAAGCAGTACTTAGTCACCCATTAACAATGGAAACCCCCTACTCTGTCACTTTTCTGGAAGCCTCGTGACCTGCCAACTTCCAGGGATAAAACTCCCTTAAGGACTGAGGCCTCATGAGAACTCTGGGTTAATTTTTACAATAAATTACACACTTGTTTACACTAAAGATGACATCAACATACCCTATGTGTGGCTGTCCCTTCAGCATACACATCCCAGGAAAAGCCCTTTGGGGGCCGATTTGTACATTATTTGCACAACAGCCAGAGCAATCCTGTTAAAGAAAACCTCAGTCACACGTCACATTACTCTTCTGCTCATTCTCTGGCCTCCCCCAAGTTTTGCTCAAATGTAAGGATTAGATTTCCCTGACCAACTGATTCTAAATTACAAGCCACCCTTCAACTCCCATCAACAAATATCCAACATTAATCCAGAATAGAAAACTCCAAAAAGAAAGAGAGAAGGCTGTCACTTCATCCAAACATTTAGCTGGCCCAGCCAAGTGTGGATCAGGTGACATATCTGGTTCCAGACACAAACTCTACTCAGAACAGTAATTCAGCTTCCTGTTCAGAGAGAACAAGGAGATAGACGCATCAAGTTCCGGTCCAGGAATCCAATGACCACAAATCTTTTCCTATTTATTCTGTTGAAGTGAAAAATATTAATTGGGAGATTGGGATGGACATACATACACTACTGATACTATGGATAAAACAGATAATTAATGGAGGCCTACTGTATAGCATAGAGAACTCTATTCAGTGTTCCATGGTGAGCTAAACAGAAGGAAATCCAAAAAAGAGGGGATATATGTATACAGAGAGCTGATTTACTTTGCTGTGCAGCAGAAACTAACACAAAGTTATAAAGCAACTCTACTCCAATAAAAAATTTTCAATGCAATCTTAAATAAATACACTCTGTATCCATTTTCTTACTTTTGACAATCTGAATAATAGAATAATCCAACAGAAAAGCAACACTGCCTTTTGTACTTAGAACCAAAGGGGTCTTACTCTCCTTAGTCTCAACCTCCCTTTCCATCCTTTGTGGTTTTCTCTAGCCTAGAAACCTACATCTCGGCTAGTCCCACATTGTGACTCCACACCATGTATCTTCTGTCTCATAAATCCACACTGTCAATTGTTAACAGCTAACATGTATGGGTCAGACACTTACGTCTTCAAGTGAATCTCTCAACAACTCCAGTTGGTAGCTGGTGTTATTATCGTCATTTTACAGAAAAGGACACTGAGGCTGCAGAGATGAAGTAATAACTGATTGAGTCCAGAGCTCAAACTGAAAAGTTCAACTTCAAAACGTGGGTTCTTAATGACTACACCATACAACAAGTTTAGTTGTTCAGCTGTATCCAATTATTTGCAACCCCATGGACTGTAGCCCACCAGGCTCCTCTGTCCATGGGATTCTCTACACAAGAATACTGGAGTGGGTTGCCATGCCCGTCTCCAGGGGACCTTCCTGACCCAGGAATCGAACCTGTGTCTCCTGTATTAGCAGGCAGATTCTTTACCGCTGAGCCACAGGGAAGCCCTACTGGAATGAGTAGCCATTCCCTTCTCCAGGGATCTTCCTGACCCAGGCCTTCCTCATTGCAGGCAGATTCTTTACCATTTGAGCCATCAGGGAAGCCCTTACAGAGGCTAATGTATTACAAATCTCAAAATAAAAGTACCGTAGTCTTCTCTGATCCGTGGTTTCCCTTTCCAAAGTTTCAGTGACCCATGGGCAACCACAGTCCAAAATTATTAAATGGAAAAATCCATAAGTAAACAATGTATAAGTTTTAAATTGTGTGCCATTCTGAATACCATGATAAAATCTTGAGCCACCTGGTCTCACCTCCTGGGATGTGAATCATCCCTTTGGCCAGTGTATCCCATCCATTAGTCACTTAGTACCCACCTGGGTTATCAGATCGCTGATTGTAGTGTCACAATGCTTGTGTACAAGTGATCCTTATGTCACTTAATATTGGCCCCTAGGTTCAAGAGTTGGGATGCTGGCGATTTGAATATGCCAGAGAGAAGCCATTAAGCACTTTCTGTGAGAGGTGAAAGTTCCCGACTTAATAAGGAAAGGAAAAAAAAATCATAGGTTGAAGTTGCTATGAGCTACAGAACACAAATAATCTATCTGTGAAGTCATGAAGAAGGAAAAAGAAATCTTCGTGTTTTGCTGTTGCACCTCAAACTGCAAAGGTTATGGCCACAGTGCGTGATAAGTGCTTAGATAAGGTGGAAAATGCTTTAAATCTGTAAAAAGGGATATTCTAAGAGAAATAACCACATTCATATAACTTTCATTAGTGTATTATTATCACTGTCCTATTGTATTGTTAGTTATTATTGTTAATCTCCAACTGTGGCGAATTTATAAGTTAAACTTTATCATATATATCTATTCATATATAGAGGAAAAAACATAGTTTACATAGGATTCAGTACCATCCATGGTTTTAGGCACCTACTTGGGGTCTGGAACATATCCTCCAGCATAAGAGCAGACTCCTGATGTACAAAAATAATATGCAAGTCTTGGTGAAAGTAAGATGCAGGATCGCATTCATATTTATTAAATGGTGCCTAGTATAATAAAGTCACATAGACTAAAACAGGCAAAATAGGAAAGTTCATAATGAACAATTCATGACACGTGTTTCAGAAATGTTTCACTGTTTTTAAAAAATGTTTGCTAAAAACTGTGAAAAGAACAATTTCCCAGTTCAGAAGGGAATGCCTGATATTATTCATACAGAAAAGAAATTCTCTTTAAAGCAAACACTCAAGTCAAACTTAGAAAGGGAACCACAATGTAAACGAGAGGCTTTCCTCTCTGCCTGCTACACTCCTGGCCTTGCATAGCACCTGTAAACACAGTATGAAAACAAATACTGCAACTCTCAACGTGATTCAGAATGTTAAAGAGATGATGTATGTGCCATCTTTCTTAACAGTATCATAAAATAAATCTTTAAGATTTTGACCACAATGATTGTTTTTTAATTGAAGCTTAAAGCTAACAGAAAAAAAAAAAATTATTCCCCTCTCAAACTCTCACTCAAAATCTCAGTCCTACAGAAAACCTAAAATAATGTGAAAAGGCATATTCCAATTTGAAAAGTACACTTTTGGAAAAGAACGCTTTTGAAATCGTGAGCACTGTGCCCATAAAAATTTAACACTTCAGCTTTAAAATGCACACTCAAAACCCAAGTAATTGCTGCACTGCTAAGGCTCAAACAATCGCTACACTTGAAAGGAAGACTAGAGCAGTGGACTGGATCAAGCATTGGCCAGCTCTAGAAAGAAGAGAAAGATCGGGCAAGAAACACTTGGAAAAGCAAGTCAGGTGGTCATTCCTGCTTCCACTGATGTAGTGCTGTGCCTGGGTATTTACAGAATATCCTGTTTCCCTGTTCCTCTCATTATCAGTCCCTCTGTAGAGACTAGCCGCCCCACTGCATGAGGCCAGAGGTGGACAGGCCCCAGGCCACCAGCCTCTGCTGACTCTCAAAAGCCAGCCGGGTCACTGCACTACGGTCCCAGGCCAGGCCCAGCAATCCTCTTTGAGGGGGGTCAAAGATTTTTAGAAAAATTAGAAAGGTCCATCATACAGCAAGGCTGAATTCCTGGCCACTCAGTGGTGAAAACAGAAAGGACCAACAGAAACTATAAAGGAAAACAAAATTAGAGGCACTCCTTTATTTATGGGAGGAGAAAAAGACACCAGGACAACTGCAGAAAGGTGGGCCAGGTCTTTTTGTTAAGGCCCTAAGAACTTTCCATTCTGCTCCTTGTGGAGCAAAAGGCAGCCATGTGTAAATAGGCAAAGAGTTACCAAGAAATTAACTCAAGATAGAAACGTCAGCAGGCCTTGGGAGGCATTGAAAGTTAGTATCTGATTATGAGGAGGAAAAAGGAGGAGTGTGTTTGGGATTTGTTTTCAAAGTCAGGGGGCGAGGGTGGAGGAGAAGTGCCGCTTTTCAAAATACACGTGAACTCGCTGAGTGGCTGAGATTTCTATCAGATGATAAGGTTCGCCTGGGAGACGAGGTTAAGCAGAGAGCACAACCACTGAAAACAAAGCAGGACCCACCCAAGTCTTATCATGGGCTCCACCTGTCCTGCAGGCCTGGACGTGCGCTTTTCAGGAGCCCAGCGCCTACGCTTAAACGCCAACATGACAAGAGTCAGCCTACCCCACCACCTCCTGAAACACAGATGAGCTTCTTCATTACTTAATAAAATAATAAAAGGGGTTTTAATAAAGAAGTTCTGAGAAAGCTTCATGATCAAATGAATAATTAAATTCTGAAATGAAAATATAAATCCTCAATGGTAGAAATATTACGATGATAAATCTCCACACCAGCATTTTTCACATGAATTAAAAGGTGAAGTCACTGTCAGGAGATTTTTTTTTTTTTT
>SJYX01009631.1:200281-235528 GCA_006410675.1 Oreotragus oreotragus | reverse complement strand
AACTTAAGAACAAAACTAACTAAAGCAAAAACTTGAAAACAAAACTAAAGCAAGGTGCCAAGTGGAGAATAAAGCAATGAAAACAAAACTAACAAATATGTTGAGAGGAAAGGAAAGAAAGAAAAGAAAGAAAGACTAGATATGCAAAGTTAAGTAGAGGTAGATGAAGAAGATTTATATACGTTGAAGATTAATTGCGAGGGGAAAAGAGCAGTAGGGAAGCAAACAAAGGAAGAAATGTGGGAAAATATAATAGATTTTTTTAATTAAAAACATAAAAAAGAGGAAAAAAAATGGAAGAAGAAAGAAAAAAGGGGAAAAAAGGAAAGCTCCACAGAACTGCAAAAGCCCAACACAGAGGTGGAGGTTTATAGCAACAATAAAAAGTGTGACTGAATATACACATATGCATACATGGCCATAAGCAAAATCAAAACAATCCAACAAAAATAAAGTACAATAGACTGACCCAGCGAAGAAAGGAAACCAAAAATTATATCTACCAGAACAAAACTAACTAAAGCACAAACTGGAAAAAAAAACTAAAGCCAGGTGCCAAGGGGAGTAAAGCAATGAAAATAAGACTAGCAAAATGTTGAGAAGAAAGGGGAGAAAGGAAAGAAAGAATAGATGTGCAAAATTAAATAGAGGTAGATGCAGAAGATGTATATGCGTTAACGATTAACTGCAAGGGGAAAAGAACAGTGGGAAAAGAAAACAAAGGAATAAATGTAGAAAAATAATAATAGGTTTAAAAAATTAAAGTTAAAAAAAAGAGAAAATTTAAAAAAAAAAAAGGAAACTCCACAGAACTGCAAAAGCTCAACACAGAGACAGGTTTATAACAACAATTAAAAATGTGACTGAGGAAAAAATAAAAAAAGCTCAGAAGCTTAGATTTCATAATGCCAATAAAATCAACAACTACAACAGAGGGGGAAAAGAAAAGAAAGAAAGACTAGATATGCAAAGTTAAGTAGAGGTAGATGAAGAAGATTTATATACGTTGAAGATTAATTGCGAGGGGAAAAGAGCAGTAGGGAAGCAAACAAAGGAAGAAATGTGGGAAAATATAATAGATTTTTTTAATTAAAAACATAAAAAAGAGGAAAAAAAATGGAAGAAGAAAGAAAAAAGGGAAAAAAAGGAAAGCTCCACAGAACTGCAAAAGCCCAACACAGAGGTGGAGGTTTATAGCAACAATAAAAAGTGTGACTGAATATACACATATGCATACATGGCCATAAGCAAAATCAAAACAATCCAACAAAAATAAAGTACAATAGACTGACCCAGCGAAGAAAGGAAACCAAAAATTATATCTACCAGAACAAAACTAACTAAAGCACAAACTGGAAAAAAAAACTAAAGCCAGGTGCCAAGGGGAGTAAAGCAATGAAAATAAGACTAGCAAAATGTTGAGAAGAAAGGGGAGAAAGGAAAGAAAGAATAGGTATGCAAAATTAAATAGAGGTAGATGCAGAAGATGTATATGCATTAACGATTAACTGCAAGGGGAAAAGAACAGTAGGAAAAGAAAACAAAGGAATAAATGTAGAAAAATAATAATAGGTTTAAAAAATTAAAGTTAAAAAAAAGAGAAAATTAAAAAAAAAAAAAGGAAACTCCACAGAACTGCAAAAGCTCAACACAGAGACAGGTTTATAACAACAATTAAAAATGTGACTGAGGAAAAAATAAAAAAAGCTCAGAAGCTTAGATTTCATAATGCCAATAAAATCAACAACTACAACAGAGGGGGTTAAAAAAAAGGAAGAAAAAAAAAAGAAAAAAATCCAAAAGAATCTATAGAACAAGTCAAAGCATACGAATAATAAATATTTTTCTTGCGTCACTGCTGTCAGACTCCTTTTCCTCGCTGGGAGCCACAGTCCACCTCGCCTCCCTAGGATGCACGCTATCACTGTGCTGCTCTCTGGAGCTGCGGTGGGAGCAGCTCGGATTCTAATCTGGTCCCACTCCTGTGTGTTCTTGACTCCAATGTCCACAGCTATCAGAACTAGTGCATTGTCTTCTGTGGGAGCGCTCAGTGACCTCTCATATATTCCACAGACACAGAGTCTGGCTAGTTGATCCTGTGGATTTAATCTGCAGCTTGTACAGCTGGTGGGAAGGGGTTGGGTCATCTTCCTTAGCCATACTGCCCCTGGATTTCAATTGTGGTTTTATTTCCACCTCTGTGAGTGGGTTGCACCCTGGGGTTTGCTCCTGAGGCTTCTCTGGAGGACTTGGGTTTGCCTTGGTGAGGCCCAGGTATGGAGGTGGTACAGCAGCTGGGATCGCAGGGGTTCTGGCAGCACCAGGTAGGGGAGCTGGAGACTTGGGCAGCAGGAAGTATAGTGCTCTAGAAAGCAATGGCACCCCACTCCAGCACTCTTGCCTGGAAAATCCCATGGACGGAGTAGCCTGGAAGGCTGCAGTCCATGGGGTCGCTGAGGGTCAGACACGACTGAGAGACTTCACTTTCACTTTTCACTTTCCCGCATTGGAGAAGGATATGACAACCCACTCCAGTGTTCTTGCCTGGAGAATCCCAGGGATGGGGGAGCCTGGTGGGCTGCCATCTATGGGGTCGCACAGAGTCGGACACGACTGAAGTGACTTAGCAGCAGCAGCAGAAGGGTATGGCAACCAGTGTTGGCCAATACCCTCTGGTATTCTTGCCGGGAGAACCCGCCTTCCTGACAGAAGCCTGGCAGGCCACAGTCTACAGGGTCACAAAGAGTCTGACACTGCTGAAACAAGCCTGTGCAGGTAGACACGAGACTTCCTTTGCCTGTGACAGCTCTGCCTCCGTGAGAATTGAGCGCGAAGCTGGCGCAGCTGCCTGGCTTGCGGGGACCCTGGCAGCACTAAGTACTCAAGGACACAGACTGCCTCCACCCCAGGACCCTGTCAGTCTTTTTTCAAGCCTCTCGTGGCTGGCAATCAGAAGGCCTCTTTGGCCAGTCTTTGTCCATAGCTCCGCCTGTTCAGGCACTTAGAGGGCTCCCTTGCCTGGGGTCCTTCTCTGTTGTTCATGCATCAGGCACATAGAGGGGCCCCCCTGGCTGGGGTTCTACTCTGTAGATCAGTGTATCAGACACTCTACGGGGCAGCTTGGTGGGGTCCTGCTCTACCTACTCTAGTTCAGTGCATCAGGCATTTGATGGGCCAGCCTCTCTACTGTTCAGCTGCCAGTGCTGGCACGTGGGGAGAGAGAGGCTATGGTGATGGCTCCACCCACTATGTGTGTCTCAGCAGTATCACCTTGCTTCCTTGGCTACCTGGCTTTCCTTCACAGGCAGGTCCCGCCACAAGCTCCTCCCTCACATCCTCTTGATCCATCTCTCCACAGTCAACAGCAGCCCTTGGCCTGGGATTGCTCCACAGTCCCTAAACTCCAGTTCCCAGCTGCTACGCCCTCCAGGGGAAGGCATACAGAGTATGTATGTGTCCCTGTACAGGGTATGAATGGCTGTGGGAAAGGCTGTCTGATTCTCATTCCACTTAGGGTGCCATAGATCAGCTGTTTCACTCTCAGCCTTAAAGACTTCTCTGACTCACAGTTGCCCCAGTGTGGGGATCAGCCCCCTGCTTCAATTGCCCCACCCACCGAGGGCAGGTCCAGCCCTACTAAAACTCCTGTTTTTCCCCCTACTTCCTTCTTCCTACCAAGTGTTGCGTGGTTCTGTATATTCGTTTCCTCTGGTCGGGTACTCCTGTCTGCTCTCAGCTGGTGCTCTGCATGAACGTCTGTGTCTTAAGTTGTATTCCTGATGTATCTGTGGAGAGAGATGTACTCCGTGTCTACCTACTCCTCCATCGTCTTGTTCTCTGAATGTTGAGCTTTAAGCCAGCTTTTTCACTCCCCTCTTTCACTTTCATCAAGAGGCTCTTTAGTTCCTCTTTGCTTTCTGCCGTTAAAGATGGTGTCATCTGCATATCTGAGGTTATTGATATTTCTCCTGGAAATCTTGATTCCAGCTTGTGCTTCATCCAGCCCAGCATTTCAGATGTATACTATTATATCAAAGTTAATTTCTTAGTTTGGGTAATGTCCTTTAATAATGTTATTCTTAGAGGACCTTGCATTGCATTATATTACAAGGGAATCTGCATGAAGGATTTATGAAATCTATACTGCTTTTACAACTCCTCTGTAAAAGGATCTAAAAAGGAGATCTAAAATTATCTCAAAATAAAATAGAAATTAGCCACTAAAAAATAAGCAAATATTGTACTGTGTTCAGTTCACTGTATTCCTTTAGCTTATTTAGAATTAGGCTTTGACTGAAAGGGATTAACTGACTCTATTGGCGCATAAGACGTCAGGCTTTTGGTAACTTTATCACTACCCCTCTGAAACATTAAAAGAACAAGATTTTTTTTTAAATGGTGTGTAGGTTGGGATGACCGTTCATGCTGCTGTTGCTGTTGCTTTCATTCTGCGTGCACAGGAGATGTTGTGGGGAGGCTGCAGGGCTTCCAAGGCGCTAAAGTCAACAGAAAGTGGTGTATCTCCTTTTGTTTCTCCCTGTAGGGGCACTTTTAAAAACAACATTGATCTGGATTGAATCCAGTATCTCCCATTTGATGATGTGCAGCTTTGGGGAACGTTTCTAAGTTTCTTCATCTTCCTCCGTTGGAAACTATAGAGAGCATTGCAGACTCTATCGGGACTATTAGGAGAACTGCATGAATACACGTCACTGAGTACTGATTATTATTATTAGCTGTAAGAATATGGAGAGAGCATAAAGTGCTTTAGTGAAAATAGGAGATCTCTCAGGAGAAATGAAGCCAAGGGTGCTTGTCCTGGTGAGTGAAGAGCAAGCTGGATTTTAGCACACACTTGCCTACTATCTACTGTCAGACAAAAGGAGATGCTTTCTGACTGTTGTCTTAGTGTCTCAAAAAATATACTAATAGAGCTCTTTTAAAATGAGGTTCATAAGTGAGTCGGACACGACTGAGCAACTAACACGCTTTCATTTATTTAGGCTTAATTTGCTTTCAGACGTGTTCTGTCATTTACATTCTGATGTCTTGGGAATCTGTTATGTTTATTTCTTGCAGTCTGTTGCTTTTACTTCATCAAATGTATTGATACGTATTTTAACAACTTTGTTGAGGTGTAATCGGACTATAATAAACTTCGCATATTTAAACTGTACTATTTCACAAGTTTTAACATATGTATGCAACTGTGAAATTATCACCACAGTCAAGATAATAAACATATATCTCGTCTCCCGCAAGTTTTCCAGAATCCCTTTGTAATCCTTCCCTCTTGCCCATCCCCTTCCTGTCCCTAATCAATATACCAATGAGCTGTTTTCTGAATTCTACAAATGGACTCCTACAATGCACGCTGAATTTGGGCCTTATTTCAGTATAATTATCTTAAGATGTATCCTTATTTCAATGTATGCAATAGTTTATTCCTATATATTCCTAAGTAATATTCTGTATCACAGTGCTACCATAATTTATCTATTTATGCTTTAATTAATACTTGGGCCATTTCAACATTTTGACTCTTACAAGTAGAGCTACTAAGAATATTTGGTTACAAGCCTTTGTATGTGCATATGCTTTCCTTCCTCTTGGATAATACCTGGGAGTGGAATGGGTAGGTTATATGAGAAGTGATACATGTCTACATTTTAAAGAAATTGACCAACTGTTTTCTTAAGCAGATGTGCTATTCTACTTCTCACCAGAAGAGATGAAAGTTATCCCATGTCATTGTCAATACTTAGTTTGGTGTGGATAATCTGTTGTTTTAATGTTAGTCAACGTAATGAGTATAGTTAGGTTTATCCTGCTTTTTTAAGAGTTATGCTACTTTCCTTTTATAAAAGAAGTATGTTAGTACTTGTTTTCACTAACTGAAAAAAATTCAAATAGGGTTTTCCCTTTTATAGGATCACCACACTAATGTGGGTCTTTCCAAAAAGCAAAATAACTGAACTCAGATTTTCAGAAAGCACTGGATACCCTTTACTCTACGCTGTTTTGACTCAGAAAAGGTTTCGTAGGAATGTGCTGCTTTTAGATAGTGGGAAAACCTACATCTCAACGTGGTTTTGCTTTCCCTTTCTTTTAGGAGTAACAGTGGTGTGCTTATTTACCACATGTGTACATTCTCTGATAATGTCTTTAAACAGTTTTTTCTTTTTTTTTTACTGTACAACTTATTTTCCTATTATTTGCATATTTGAAAGATTGTTATATAGTATGGGAAAAATCTTTTATCATATATATGATTCACAGTTGTTTTCTGGAAGGTCATATTTTGCCTTTTCATTCTCTTAACAATGTCTTTCAAAGAACAGACCTTAATAACATGATGAAATTCAATTTGTTCATTTTTTTTATTCTGCTGTATCTAAGAAATCCTTGCATAACCTGAGACCTCAAAGATGTTCTTTTGTATTTTCTATGAGAAACTTTATACTTTTAGGATATACATGTAGATATATGATCATTTTGAGTTAATTTTAGTATATGATATGAGATGTGGATCAAAATTAAATTTTGCATACTCATATCTAATTTTTATAGGGCCTTGGTTGAAAAAACTTATTTCTCCTTTCAATTGCTTTTGAAACTTTCTTGAAAATATGCTTATCATATGCTTAAACTCACCCTCTTAAAAATGCATAGTGTGAAGTTTGTGGGTTAAAAAATTATCTGGGGCAAAATGAGAACAAAAGCCCAGGAGATAGCATCTCAGAGAGTTCTTAGATACTGCTCCAAAGAGGTCGGGGGCAGTCAGTATAGCATGTGATTTTGGTGAAGGGGGAGTACACACAGTAAGGCACATATATTTTGCAGAAGAGTTCTGATAGTCATGAGGAGCAGTCATCACCATGAATGATTTGAGAGCATTTCTAGATAGGAGGAGATGCAAGAATTGGCCTCATAAAATCGTCTCCTAAAACTATCATCTATCTGAAGATCTGTTCTGCCAGTTGCTCCCTGAGCACAGACTGCCTCATTTTCTGCAGTCCATCCTGAACTCTTTTTAGGGGCTGTTGAAAGTCAGCAGCTGCACTAGCATGTGATTTTATCCTTGCAGAGGCAGATTGTGAGTGCCAATGGAAAATGACAATATGTAGTTGACAGACCTATTTTTGAATTCTATGTTCTGTTCCATTGATCTATCTGTCTACAGATAGCAATACAATATTGCCTGAAACAATGTGGCTTTATAATAAATCATGAGATAAGAGAGCATAAATGTTCCAAATTTGTTCTCTTTTGAAGTTGTTTTGACTATTCTGGGTGTTTTAGGTCCTCTGCCTTTCCTTATAAATATAGAGTTAGTTTGTTCATTTCTAAAAGAGAAAAAGCATGATGGGATTTTTGATTAGAATTGCTTTGAATCTGTCGATTTAGGGATCATTGATATCTTAACTCATAGATATCATTTGATCAATAAATATGGACTATATCTACATTTGTTTAGGTCTTCTTGAAGTTATCTGCAACCAACACTAGTAGAGGGTTAAAAGAATGCTTAAGATCATCTGCTGCTACTGCTGCTAAGTCGCTTCAGTCATGTCTGACTCTGTGCGACCCCGTGGACTGCAGCCTACCAGGCTCCTCCGTCCATGGGATTTTCCAGGCAAGAGTACTGGAGTGAGTTGCCATTGCCTTCCTTTATTCCTCATCTTAGAAGGAAAACAGTCACTCTTTTCTGATTAAGTATGATGTTAAGTATAGATTTTTCATTGAAAGTATTGATGCTGAAGCTGAAGCTCCAGTACTTTGGCCACTTGATGTGAAGAACCAGCTCATTGGAAAAGACCCTGATTCTGGGAAAGATTGAGGGCAAGAGGAGAAGGGAGCAACAGAAAATAAGATGGTTGGGTGGCATCACTGACTCAACGGACATGGGTTTGCGCAAACTCCAGGAGATAGTGAAGGACAGGGAAGCCTGGTGTGCTGTAGTCCATGGGTTGCCAAGAGTCGGACATGACTGAGCAACTGAACAGCAAACAGCGCAAAAGATTTGATAAAGGTACTGTTGTTATAAACATGCTTTCCTTGATTTGAAGAAATACACAGAAGTAATTGGAAGAAAGGACCACAACAGTCCCAGCCTACTCTCAAATTGATAAGAGATAAAATAACCATTTGCGAGTCTCATATTTGGGAGTGTCTTGTGCTATCCTTTCAACATTTCTACAAGATGAAAATTTTATCAAAAACTCAAAAGAATAAAAAGAAAGCAATCAAAACCACACCCTCAAAAGAAACCATAACACAAAAGTCTGCAGGTTTTTATTCTATGTACCCAGAATACCTCGTACGTAGTTGCACATTCTTATTTTTCAAAGAAAGAACTTGAGACCTTGAGTATGAAGAGGCCCAGAACGTATGAGTACTTGTCCAAAATGGCACAACTTTTCAGCTCTCATATACAGGCCTCATCAAATCCCCTGCATCCCCCAGTTCTCCCTTATGTTCTTGTTACATGGCCAACCCCCTTTTTCTTCTCTTTTGGTATTCTCTTTTGGTATACAGGATGGTATTCTCCATCCTGTAGTGTTTCAAATATTCAATTCCAAAATAAATAATGTCATTTAAAAAATATGTAGGGAGTTTATATGCCAATAGGTATTAATTTTCTAAATTCATTCATCCTGGTGCACATTTAGAAACCAGAAAGACCCGATAACTTTAATCAGAATCAGTATTTGATGACCGTATAAGTTATCAGTTGGTGTCAGATTTCTGAGATGATTTCTTATCAAGATAACATTCTTGTCTAGGGGAATTCAGAGCCTGAGGAACTAGGGCCAAGTTCAGGAGATAGAAAACTAAAAGCTGCCCATGGCACATGCTACAGGTGGGGAGAAGATGTTTAAGATGACTGCTGTATGACACAGAACACTGGATCTTTTTCCTTCATAAATTCCTGTGTGTGTGGATAAGAAATGACTTGCTGAAAGTACTTGGAACATCCTACCTACCTTGGAACCAATATAGAGGCTCCATAAGGAATGCTCAGCTGGTCAGGATGATTTTGTTTGTTCTTAGCTAATCCCTGAAATATGCAGACACAACACAGAAGGTAAAAGTTTGGAAATACTGGGGCTTCTCAATTTAAAATCGTGTGGATGTCTAAAATGAATGACTTCCATACTATTTTGCAAACAAAGCAGCATCTATCATTTCCACACTATCTGACAGAAACTTCCCATGTTTCGAAATCCAATCTGATAATTTCTGGAAGGTATTAAGCTGGATATCATTTTTCAAATGATTCAGGACTTGGACAGGGTAAGCACTGTCTCCAAACTGACAGCAGTGTTCTGATGAGCAGCCTTTGCAAAAGCGAGTTGGCCAGTTGTAAATCTACCTTGTATTTCATAGCAGCCCCCACTTTGTTCCTTTCCAGGCCTTTTTAAAGTTAATAAATATTTTGAATCCTCACTAGGGCAGAGGTATTGCAAGAGGTCTTCTCTATTATTGTAAGTTTCTCTATTTCATCACCTTGTTTATTTCATTCACAGCACTAATTACAAGCTGTGAAAAGTGAAAGTGAAGTCGCTCAGTCGTGTCCGACTATTTGCGACCCCATGAACTGTAGGCCACCAGGCTCCTGCGTCCATGGGATTTCCCAGGCAAGAACACTGGAGTGGGTTGCCATTTCCTTCTCCAGGAGATCTTCCTGACCCAGGGATAGAACCCTGGTCTCCCACATTGCAGGCAGAGGCTTTAATCTCTGAGCCAAGCTGTAGGGAGTTCTTTATTTTTCTCTAAGATTATTGTCTGTACTCTACATTAGAGGGTAATATTGCTTTGTTCAACAAACAATGGTGTGGAACATCTGTGAAAAGGCAGGCACTGCATGTCTGTGAAACTGTTCAGTGCAATGGTTAGCCATGTTAGCTTCAACTGCCTGAGGCTCAGTTTTAACTGAACTACTTATCAGTTCTGTAGCTTGGATGATCTTCTGCTGGATATCTTTCTGTGTTTCATTGTATTCATCTCTATAAATTGGTAATCACAATACTAACTTTCTTTTTCTCCCAAGATTTACTGAGATACTACTAATATAGGTGATGTTGTATTAGTTTAAAGTGTATATCAGGTTGATTTCACCCATTTCTGCTACTGATGTTGTATTAGTTTAAAGTGTATATCAGATTGATTTCACCCATTTACATAATATAAAATGATGACCACTGTAGCATGAGCTAACACATCCATCATGTCACCTGAATAACATTTCTTTTTTTGTGACGAGAACGTTTAAGATGTACTCATTTAGCAACTTTCAAGTATACCACGTGGATATGAAGCAACCCTATGCACCTCCCTAGTGGCTCAGGTGGTAAAGAATCTGCCTGCAATGCAGGAGACCTGGGTTCAATCCCTGGGTCAGGAGGATTCCCTGGAGAAGGGAATGGCAACGCACTGCAGTATTCTTGCCTGGGGAATTACATACAGAGGAGCCTGGTGGGCTTTAACCCTTGTGGTTGTAAACAGCAGGACACGACTGAGCGACTAACACGCTATGCAGTGTTAGCAGGCACAAACGTGTTCAGCCAACATGCAAAGCTGCACAGAGGTACGTCAAAACCTTGGGGACAGAGCTATCATCTGATCCAGAAATCTCACTTCTGGGTGTACCTCTAAAGGACATGAAGACAGGATCTGGAAGAGATGGTTGCATCTCCGTGTTTGTCACGGCATTATTCACAATAGCCAAGACGTGGGAACAACCAAAGCGCCCATCAGCAGATGACTGGGTAGAGATACTGTGATATACACCCATCTACAGTTGAGTACTACTCAGCCATGAGAAAGAAGGAAATCCCACCATTTGCAACAACCCGGATGAAACTTGAGGGCATTATTCTAAGTTAAATAAGTGAGACAGAGAAAGACAAATAGTGCATGATGTCACTTGTGTGTGGAAAAGTGACCTCGTAGAGACAGAGCAGAATGGTAGTTATCAGGAGCTGGCAGGTGGGAGAAGCAAAGAGATGTTAGTCAGAGTACAGACTTCCACTTGTATGTTTTTTGTTATCATTTTTTATTTATTTTAATTGGAGGCTAATTACTTTACAATATTGTGGTGGTTTTTGCCATGCATTCCCATGAATCAGCTGTGAGTGTACATGTGTTCATGTGTTACATGCCTGATGGTATCTTTTCCATGGAGTGATCTGACGCTTTACCTGAAACAGAACTAGGGTGGAGTGACAGTGAAAGGCACTCAGTCATGTCCAGCTCTTTGCGACCCCATGGATAGTCCATGGGATTCTCCACGCCAGAATTGTGGATGGGTAGCCTTTCCCTTCTCCAGGGGATCTTCCCAATCCAGGGATCAAACCAGGACTCCTGAATTGCCATTAGAATTCTTTACCAGCTAAGCCACAAGGGAAGTCCAACAGTACTGGAGTGGGTAGCCTATCCCTTCCCCAGTGAATCAGCCTGACCTAGGCATTGAACCGGGGTCTCCTGCATTGCAGGTGAATTCTTTACCAGCTGAGCTATCAGGGAAGTCCAAAACAGAATGAATAGTAATACAAGGAATGACGTCACTAGCTCAGGTTCAGAGATGAAGAAAGTGAAACTGAGGGGGAGCAACTCAGAGGGTGTGTTTGGACACACCCTCCTGTTGAGAGAAAGAACCAGTGCTTGTGTTTATGTTGGTCTGATGCCAAAGTCTAGGTAGTCTGTGCTACCCTCTGCTGTCTGCCAGCTTCTCAAGACCTCCAGCAGCTCAATCCCGGAGGATGTCATGAACACATAAAGGACTCAGTCACAGGGAAAGCTGCCATCTCTCCTGAAGAGGAGAAGGCCATAGGACTCCTGGCATTTAAAATAGTGGGGGGATAATCCCATGCAGGGGCTCCAGGAATTATCCGGAGAGGAAGGGATTTGAAATGGGCCAGGGGGAGAACCCTATCAAGTGCTTTTCAAAAATCAAGACTCTCTGCTTCCAAAACCATCCCGCCATCCATCAATCTAGCAACTCTATCAAAAACGGAAATGAGACTGTCTGGATAATGGTTTCCTCATGTTCTCTTTTTATATGATCCTAGGTGCCAAACCACAGGCATAGGCAGAGAAGTAGGATGAAGTCATCATTTTCATTTGCTCCTTTTTGTCTTTGCAGCTTGATTCTGTGTCCATTCTGTATATAACAGCCCAGCACGAGTAGCCAGTGACAACTGTCCATGTTTATTGAGCCTCTACCCATGTGCTGGGCACAGTTGTAAGATATTCATATGTAGTAGCTCATTTATTCCTCATAACTACTAAATAAGAGAGGTACTTAGTAGTATCCCTACTTCACAATGAGGGAAATGAGGTCTGGAGGAAGGTAGGCAACTTGTTAAGATCATACAGATAGACAGTGAGGAACCAGGGTATGAATTCAGGGAGCTGGCCTGTGTGTATAACCCTAAGCACTTTCTACTGCCTCCGGTGAGCTCCCGAATCTTTAGGAGAATTAACAAATGCTCCTGAAGTTTAGTTCAGTCAGTTCAGTCAGTCTTGTGATGCAGGGGACGTGGGTTCAATCCCTGGTTGGGGAGCTTAGATCCCACATGCCACAGAGCAGCTGGGCACACGTACCACAACTACCGAGCCCTGGTGCCAGAGCCTGGGCGCCACAACTAGAGAGCCTGCAGGCCCCACCGCAGGACCCCGGTGACAGTGGAGACCCCACGCGCTGCAACTAGGGCCCAACACAGCCAAATAAGTTCAATATTTAAAAAAAGAGGAATGCGTCAGTCAGGATCTTAGCTGCAGTACACAGAAAAGGACCTGTCTCTACCTGGGCACACATACCACAACTACCGAGCCCTGGTGCCAGAGCCTGGGAGCCACAACTAGAGAGCCTGCAGGCCCCACCGCAGGACCCCGGTGACAGTGGAGACCCCACGTGCTGCAACTAGGGCCCAACGCGGCCAAATAGGTTCAATATGTAAAAAAAGAGGAATGCATCAGTCAGGATCTTAGCTGCAGTACACAGAAAAGGACTGGCTGATTTAAGCAGAAAGTGAAACCAGAAAAGTGAGTCCCTGGGAGAGCCCTGAGGGTTTCCTAAAAGCACCAGGGCTATTGCTTTCTCTGCTAAATGAAAAGTGGGCCAAGAGGCCGGCATGTGGCAAGAAAAACGTGAGATAGGGTTTTTGCTTGTTGACTGAATAAGCTCACTGATGCCGATGTGCTAATATCACATGTCCAGGCTCTGCGGGAGCTCGTCATCTAAAGCCCAGCATCTAGGACATACCCTGTTCTCCAAAGTTCAGTATGGGGCAACTAGTCACAGGTGACTATTTGAATTTGCATATAAATTAAAGTTAATACAATTAAAATTCCAGTTCCTCAGTTACGCTAGCCTCCTTTCACATGCCGTAAAGTCACTTGTGGCTAGTGGCTATTGGGTTGGACAGCGCAATATATATGGGAGCCATCCATCGACATGTAAAGTTCTCCTGCACAGTGAAAGTCACTCAGCCACGTCCGACTCTTTGTGACCCCATGGACTGTAGCCCACTAGGCTCCTCTTTCCGTGGGATTCTCCAAGCAAGAGCCCTGGCGTGGGTTGCCATTCCTTTCTCCAGGGCATCTTCTCGACCCAGGGGTTGAACCCAGGTCTCCCACATTGCAGGCTGATTGTCCTGCACTGCCCGGCTCTAAATTCCCACCCCAGTCCCGACACAGTGTCCTTTTCAACCGAGCGAGCAGCCTGTTGCAGCTTCTGAGCTGCCAGGACACAATGACCCAGGGCTGGGCCCTCCTGCTCTGCTTCAGCCGGGCCTTCTGCCTCCCTTCCCGGAGGAGACTAATCTGTATTTGCAGCTCCTATTCTTCCCACGAACAATGAGGCAGCTCCCCGGGAAATGGCTGGATCCCTTTCTCCAGCATCTCCTTTACGACTCCCTTAATAGGTGGAAATGCTTGATTATTATTTCAAATGAATATAATTACAAAATCCTCTACTTAGAGTAATCTTCCTCCTTTGTGGGAGCAGACATCTCTTTTCTCTCGTTTTCTCCTTTTTGAGAGGCACTTTGCTGCTATGAAAAGTGAAATTCAATGGTCCCGGCAGGACGGTCTCTCTCTTCACACTACGAGGGGCAGAGTAACCCTGGGTCTTGCTGGCAGCCCGCAACTGTGCTTCCACGCTCATTCTCTGGGTGGACGTGAAGCTGCAAGACAACATAAACTTGGAGGAAGAGCCACTGGCCCTTAGCTCCTTGAAGCATTCTCACCTTTTTCCCAACCCCAGACTGGCCCTTCCCCATCTGGGCAAAGATGCTAGGCGTCCGCCCCTCCTAAACTCTTCTTGCATTCCCTGCTCTTTCCTCTGCACCTCAGACTCAGGGAGCTGCCCTGATAACTTCACAAGGGTCCCCTCTGTCCAATGTTAAGCCTGTGTTCCCCATGAACTTGCATTCCTGGAAATATCCTCCATTATTGTAGAGACATCAAAGGCTCTGACTTGAGTTCAGACCCCAACTCTCCCACTCACTGACTGTGTGATCTTTGATGAATGAATCACTTTCTCTGAGCCCTAACTGCTCCACCTGTAAAAAAGAGACACTAACCACTGTGTACAGCAAAGCTTCCACATTCTCACAATGGGACTCTGCCCTGGCCCTGAGTGATCGGTCCAGAAATGAGCACATGACTCTTTCCCGGGGGTCTTTGGATGTAAAATGAGAGAGCCTCATGCAGCTGGGAGGTGTCCAGTAGTCTGTAGCCATGTTTTTCCCATGTAGAGGAAGCTGGCCAAGGAGGAATGAGCAAGAAAGAAGCCAGGAACACAGGGAAGCCTGTCATCAGCCTGTGAGGACAGAGGCCCTGCTGGTTTGTTCACCCCTATCTACCCAGGTCCTGGAAGGATGCCCAGCACGTAATGGGCACCCACCCACTGATGGTTGCATTGCTGAAATAATGGGAGACAGAGAGTGGGAGACTCTGACCCCATTATCTAGAAGTCCAGACACTTTTCAGTTCTTCCATGTACTTGACCGCCCAGCCCTTCTGAGACTCGGCCTCTCTAGGCTTCTAGTTTCTGCCACTTGCAACCCCCAGAGTTCTGATACCACAGCCCTGCGGACACCCATCCCCTCCTCAGCTTATGCCTGCAGATGTGCCCAGGGTGAAGGGAGCCTTATGAACATCTGGTCTACCCTCCACTTTCCCATTTTAAAGAAGCAATTTAGGACTTGCTGGAGCCTTGTTGCAAACTGGAGAGAACACAGCTCCTGAGGCTGGTCCCTTTGTACATTTGAAACCCTTCCTCTTTCTCTGCTCAACCCCAAAGGTGAAGGCTTTCTGAATAGTGGTATTCTCTTCCCTAGCCAGAGCATTCTCCCTCTGGAGAAGATACAGTCTCCGAGAAAATGCGAGAAGCTCTGCTCCCATGTCCAGGTGTATTCATTACTGAGCCAGAGATGCCCCCACACTCCACCCACTGCACGGGCTCCTCCTGGTGCATTCTGTATGGTAAAGGAGAGGCCTTCAAATTCAAGGACATAGAACGGAAACGAGGCATGTTCACAGAGCTATGCGCAGAGAGGTGGCCCAGCTCTCCAAGGCCAGGTACCAACCACACACACAGACACCACTTAACCTCATGTCTCCCTTCCAGACAGCTGGGTGGACCCTGCTTCTTTTTGCCATCAGCACCTCCCCTCACTATGGACTCTTGTAGGCATTTCCAATGTGACTGCAGGGCCTGAAGGACATCTGCGGATGCTCTTGGTGTGGTTTTGGGCCTCAGGATCAATTTTGCTGTATGAGCAGTGCGACCTGGGGACAGATGTGAGTTCAGGTCCCAATTCTGGAGTTCTGTGCCATCATCATTGGCTGTCCAGTTGCTGGTCCTAAGTACAATACTAACTGGGTCAGTCCCTGTGGGCATAGTTCTGGAGGGAGATGAACAGAGGGGACAGTGCCCCCTAGGTGAGCCCAGGCATCTGGCAGGTGTGCTGGTAATGAAGTATCTCATTCAGGTCAACATCAGCATGACCTGAGGATCAAGGAGGGCTTCCTGGAGGAAGTCATGTATCCAGTCAAGAATGAGGAAGGTTTGGATAGTTATGGATGAGGTGGAGGATGGGGTTTCCCAGCCAAAAGGAGCACTTGAGGCAAAGCAAAGGGAACCATCCTGCTTACTGGGACGACAAATCCAGGAACAAAAAGTAAGTCTTATGACCACAGTGTTTCTTGCCAGTAAACTGAAGTCAGCTGCTCAGGATTATCATTCATGGCTTCATTCATTCATTCACCCACTCAGCACATATTAATTGAGCCTGGTGAAACTGAACTTAAGACAATTGGAATAGGAATTGGAAACCAGATTCAGAACCTTTTTGTTCTTGATATAAAGATACAGAGGTAAATAAATCAGACAGTTCCTGCCCTGGAAGAGAGAAGGAAGTGGAGGAAAAACAACCAAATAAACACATCATTCCAAGCAGGAATTCCTGCTGGAATGTGCGAGGGGGGCGGGGGGGCCCAGGTGGCCAGAGAAGGCCTCTCTGAGGTGGGAGCCTTGGAACCAAGACTTGAAATTTGAGAAGCAGCCAGCCACCCCAGAGGCTGTCAGGAAGAGAATATTCCAGGCGGAAGAAAGAGCAAGTGCAAGTGCTGAAAAGGAAGCTGAGCACCGGACAGAAGGTCCACGTGGTCGAGGGCAGGGGCTCGGGGAGTATGGTGGGCGGGGGAGGGGGAGGCCAGCAGGGCAGGTCATAGGTCACAGGTCATGGGGCCTCGGAGGCCAGACCATGGAGCTGTGGATTTCATCCGATGCCTCTGCTCTGACTGTGAATCACACTGTTATGAAAGTTATGTAAGCACACGCTTCCCCTGGAAGAGGAGTCTGCAAACAAACGAGGGTCGCCGCCTGGTTTCGTCCTGCCTGCAGGCCAAGGATAGCGTTTCCATTTTTAATGGTATTATACAAGTGCCCACGTAGCCCTGCAGTGCCTTGATTTTGCCTCTTGACTTGCAAACCCCCAAATATTTGCTATGCAGTTCGTTGCAGAAGAATGTAGTTGATCCTTTGCCTAGAAGGATGCCAGATAAGCAATCCCTCTCTAGGAATATGTTTATCATCACAAGCGGGTGGCTGGCTGGGGGTGAGGGATGTTCTTCTTTGGGGGGAAGAACAATAAGATAACCAAGTAATATCTAAAGAAAAGACACTCTCCTCAGCTTTCCAACATGGGTGTCCTGGGTACAGAGAAGACTCGAGGACTTCCCTCCCCCATCACTTCATGTCTCCCCACAACTTTTCTCCCTCCCAGCTCCTGGAAATCCAATTTCCTAGTTATGGCCATGCTTATTAAAAGCATGACTGTGGAGGCTGTTTACCCCAAGATCTATTTTTGTCATAACTGTTTGTAATGGTTAAGCCTCAACAACTTAAACACTTCATACAAAATAATGTATCTTCAATAAACTGAAATATTAACCAATCATATGTAATGGTTCCTTCCTAACAAATGCCCAGTTCAGGATCCTCAGGGCATCATAGAAATTGAAAACCATATTGATGGACTGGCCAGCTTTCAAATTACACTGCGTGGGGATGAAAAAGCATAGGAAAAGTTCTCATTATGGCTCTCTGACATTAATTTGAGCATTTTTATATGTGTGTCCTATTAAACACTTTAAGTGCTTTTTGATAATTGTGCTTTGTAGTTTTTACAGCACTTCAGCCTATTCCCAGTTCAATTTCCTCTTTTATCCGATGTTTGAAATATTGATTTCTGACAGATAAAAGCAAACCTTATAATCTCAGCAGCGAGTAATAAGTAAGTGGGACGAGGCTTCAGAATGCATCGGGGAACGGTCATATTTGAAACAGTCTTTGTTTTATTACATTTCGTCAACAGAATTTACTTACTGCTCGCTGATATTTATGTAAAAAGCCCGGCCGCTGAGAGGGCCGTGATATTGCCAATTTCAGGTCTAGTTTTTGCATTTAGTAAGATAAAAGAAGCTTCTCCCTGGGAGCCCGATGATTGCAGTGGCTTAAACTGCTGTCAGCTGGCTGCAAGTAACTGTGATTTATCTTCTTCAGATTGTGCCGTGGCGTGGCGTGGCTGCAAACTTTTCTTTCAGTTTTGCATTAAGAAACTGACAGCCCATCGGAGTGCTTAAAGCCTCGCCTCGCAGGCTGGCCCCAGCCCCAGCGGAAACGCTGGCCCTGGGAGACGCCTGGAGTTCTTCGTGGAAGCTGGAAGTGACTCAGAGATCATGCTGTCTGCCTCTCCCATGAAGCTCAAGGACCTCCATGGGCATCGAGATTAGTTTGGGGGCTGCACAAAACATCCCTCTTTAATGATGCATCTCCCATTCACTCAGCACAAGTATTTCTTACCGAGTCATGTCCGGTTGCTAGGGCTACAGGGATGAACAAGGCAAGTAACTGCCTTGCTCTTAAAACACTCGCATTCATTCCAGTAGTGATTCAGGACAACCGGGGGTGATTTTGCCCACCCCCTCACCTGGGACACTTCTGGTTGTCCCAGCTGGGGGAAGAGGGTGCTATTGGCCTCTTGCGCGTGGATTGCAGGGAGGCTAATGTCCCATATGCACAGGAATCTCCCACCACAAAGAAGAATCCAGCCCCAAATGTCAATAAAACTGATGCTGAGAAACCCTGTTCTAGTGGAAAAGACAATTAACCTCTAAATGGACAAGAAAATAGCAGGCAGTAATACCGGCAATAGGAAAATAGAACAAGGCAGCGACAAAGAGACCAGATGACATTTAAACTGGGGGCCATGAGAAGATCTGCAGGAGTGTCGCTGGCAGAGAAAACAGCTCCTGCAAAGGCCGCACAGCAGGAGAGAGCTCACAACCTGAGTTGCAGGAAGAAGCCGGGGAGGCTGGAGGCAGGACCTGGGAGCCTGGGAGGAACACAGCATTTTTGAAGCAGTATTGAGAGAACTTTGAGGCTGAATGTTGCGTAAGAAGACGGGATTTAGAATGATGCCAAAGTTCTGTCCGGCCATAGGTTTATTTTAATCTGGATTAGAAATATTGCTTAGGGTGAAGATAAAGTATGCAAGGAAGAAAAATCACTAAGTAAATCATCACTAAAGTGACACAGAGCTATATTAATAGCTGTGAAGAAGAAATTCTGAAAGGAGTTGAGGCTGGGAGGGGGATAGAGACCAGGAGGGTCTTTTCCAAGGCCTCAGGGCATATGAGGAGTAGATCTGCACAAAATCATTTTCAGGAATGTCCCTGGTTTTCCAGTAGCCTCAGGGTTAAGAACACAGAATCTGAAGTCAGGGCTTGTTTTTCCCAGAACCTTGGGAGTCGTTTATAACCCAGGAAAGACTGTTCAGGGACCCAGCCGAGCTCCATCTACCAAAGACTACGATGGACCGCAGCCTCTTTTGGACATCACGACCACCCACCCCTGATGCCAGAAACCCTCCCATGTACTAATACTTTCAATCAGCTAACAAATATTTATTGAGCACCAATCGTGTGCCAGACCCTGGAGACACAGCAAAGAACAAAGCAAACCAGAGGACTGCCCTTCCCCTCTGCTCCCACTAGCAGTCCCTCTGGGCTCTGGAAGACTGGCCGTGAAGACGGTAACTGTGGGTGAGATGGCAGTTGGCAGCTAAGTTGTGCTGCAGTGACAAACACACCTGAAACTCTCATTCAGTCTACATGCCCATTGCAGGGCAGTAGAGGGTCTTGGGGGCCTATGGGGTAGCCAGTGTCTGGAGCAATACCGGTCATTTTGGTTGAGGAAGATAGAGTGTGGTGAAGCTTGTGCTTCTGCCCATATGTTATGTCTGCTCCCATTTTCTTGGCCAAAGGAAGTCACATGACCACATCTGAGTTCTAGAGGATGAAGAGAAGAAGCCAGATATCTGAGATCAACCCTAAGGAGCGGCTCAGTGCTCCAAGGATGGAGGGGTAGGCTGGGGGAGCCGGGGTTTGGGAACACAGTGAGAGCACTAGCCCTTGCAATGACTCCTGAGACGTCTAATGGGTAGAGCTGCAGGGCCGGAGCCTCCAACCACAGCCCTGCAGGCAGCATTCAGTCCACAGCCAGAAACCCTCCCATGTACTAATACTTTCAATCAGCTAACAAATATTTATTGAGCACCAATCGTGTGCCAGACCCTGGAGACACAACAAAGAACAAAGCAAACCAGAGGACTGCCCTTCCCCTCTGCTCCCACTAGCAGTCCCTCTGGGCTCTGGAAGACTGGCCGTGAAGACGGTAACTGTGGGTGAGATGGCAGTTGGCAGCTAAGTTGTGCTGCAGTGACAAACACACCTGAAACTCTCATTCAGTCTACATGCCCATTTCAGGGCAGTAGAGGGTCTTGGGGGCCTATGGGGTAGCCAGTGTCTGGAGCAATACCGGTCATTTTGGTTGAGGAAGATAGAGTGTGGTGAAGCTTGTGCTTCTGCCCATATGTTATGTCTGCTCCCATTTTCTTGGCCAAAGGAAGTCACATGACCACATCTGAGTTCTAGAGGATGAAGAGAAGAAGCCAGATATCTGAGATCAACCCTAAGGAGCGGCTCAGTGCTCCAGGGATGGAGGGGTAGGCTGGGGGAGCCGGGGTTTGGGAACACAGTGAGAGCACTAGCCCTTGCAATGACTCCTGAGACGTCTAATGGGTAGAGCTGCAGGGCCGGAGCCTCCAACCACAGCCCTGCAGGCAGCATTCAGTCCACAGCCATGCGATGTTTAAAAATCAGGGGCTGATATTTTTTAATGGGCAGAGTTTGCATAAAAATCAGTTTCTCTTAAAAAAAAAAAAAAAAAAAGAAGCAGCAGCCCCGTTGGGCTGGCATTCTCAGTGGTGACAGTCAGCTGTTCCTGGGAGCAGCTGGCCTCCAGACAGGGCCCCGTCTTTGTTCTCAGCACTTTATGTCACCTGCCCAGCCCTTAGGTTTGGACTTTGCAAACCCTGGTCTAATCTGTCACACAGATGAGCCTTGCAGAGAGAAAATGACCAAATTCAGACCCGTTAGTGGCAGACTCAAATCAGAAGTCGTCTCAATCTCTGGCTTCAACAGGCTGCTGGGAGAGAAGAGGGGTTTGACAAAATGAGGGGTGGGCATGGTGGGGAAGGACAGGGGTAGGAGAGAGCCAGGGCGGGCCAGGCCATGCACACAGTTCCAACAACGCTGCTGTCTGGGAATGTACACTTGTTCCCCGCCAGGCACCCAGCAGAGCTCTCAAAGCCCAGGCTTGGCCAGCATACCCAGCTCGCGGTCAGCCGGGCAAGGCCAGGCACTGCTCACTCCTCATAAGACAGCGGCCGCCTCCACTCCCAGACCTCTTCAGAGAATTGCCTGTAAGCTGGAACCAGACATGCTTAGAATTTCAAAGGGGATCGTTAGCATTTTCCATACTGGCCTGGTTATTTACAATTCATTAAGAGAATTAACTGTGAGACTGGGTTCCTCTGATAAACCACCAAAAAGGAAATGGAAGGCAAAGGGATAGAGTAGGGAGGGGATCAAGGCCCGAGGCTTGAGTGGAGGGTGGGAGCTGGGGGCAGTGGTTCTTGTAGAAATACAGATAGTCCTGCCTCCCGGACCTCCAGGTGGCAGAGCAGGACATCGGCCCAGACAAGGCTTGGGAAGTCTCCAGGCTCCCGTGAGTGGGGCCAGGGGGACGGCTACGCACCCAGGAAGAGCAGCCAGTCCAGCATGGGCCCCCGTACTTGTCCCGGAGGGACATCTTGCTCCAAAGTTCTTCAAGCTTGTGCAAACAGAAACTGCTGGAGCAGCGGAGGCCCTAACACACTATATACCAAAGACAGCGGGCTTCCCAAGGTACTCAGTGGTAAGGAATCTGCCTGCCAGTGCAGGAGATTCAGGTTCAATCCCTGGGTTGGGAAGAGCCCCTGGAGGAGGGCACGGCAACCCACTCCAGTATTCTGGTCTGGAGAATCCCCTGGACAGAGGAGCCCAGCGGGCTATAGTCCATGGGGCTGCAAAGAGTCGGACACGACTGAGCAACTGAGACAGCAACCAGCGCGACTCCACCTTGGGAAGGGGCCAACCGGATGGAAAGGATGAAGATGTCAGTTCCTCGGCCCTAAAGGAGCACCACCTGTCCCTAAAGGAGCACCACCTGTCGGGACTCAGAGAAACAAAGTTCCAGTCTAACAGAAGGATGGACCCTCTCGCACTCCTGGGGCCCTGCCAAATGCCTGCCATTAGCACCTCCTCCAAATAGGCTTTGGAAAAGTTTGCTAATGCACGACTTCAAAGCTCAGGCGTTTCATGAGACCTCATCCCCTCTACCTGAGGGCTAGTGGCCTCCTCCTCCCTGAGGCCCTCAGGGGTGTTAGATTTAACTGTGTATAAAAGAAGGTTTATAGCTTTGATTTGAGGATCTGGTGAGTGCTTGCTGCCTTCCTTCCAACTGTGTGGTTCCTATGGACAATAAAGTCCTATTTGTAAATTCTGAACCTAGGGTCTGGTATTCTTCTACTTTTAAGGTTACGGAGTCTTCTCTAGTTCCTCATATTTAATGCAAGGGACACAGATATCTTTCTAAAGTAATTGTAGGAAACCTGCTTTTAAAAATAAACATACAAAAAAGGAAATTTTAAAAAAGTAAAAGCCAACTTAAAAAGTAATGTTAAGTGAGGAAATTCTTTGGCAGTCCAATGCCAAAGTCCAGTGCCAATTTTTTGGCAGTCCAGTGGTTAGGACTACACAATTTCACTGCTGAGGGCCAAAGTTCAATCCCTGATCATGGAACAAAAGTGCCACAAGCCGTGCAATATGGTCCCCCAAAAAAGAACAGTGCTAAGTGAATAGCAGTACAGGGGTCTGCAGATATGACCAAAAGTGTAGTGATGGCACACGAGTGCCCTAAACCAGACAGTGAATCTCTAGTGCAGGGTTCCCAAGAGTCCTGGCAACTTCACAACTGGTATGATGCTTTATTCCTGGTTCCTCAGTATGTGGTACACAGGTATTTCAAATTGCACTATCAAAGCAATGAATGGATAAAGAATCTAGAGACACCAAGGCAGAAATCTGAGTAATGACCGGGGTCAGGGGAAAGGGTTTGAACCCTACTGAGAGTGCCAAGTTCTTGACACACACATATCACATCAGGATTTCAAGACCATGGTGGGCATTCCTCAACCAAACATTTCACTTCCCCTGAGGTAGAATGCAGCCCCAGAATCCTTCTCAACGCTGCACTCCAAGCACCTAATCAGAAGTAATGGGGACAGAGTACCTGGGAAATATACATTACCATATGTAAAAACAGATAGCCAGTGGAAATTTGCTGTATCACTCAGGTAACTCAAACCAAGGCTCTGTAACAACCTAGAGGGGTGAGATGGGAGGGAGGTTCAAGAAGGAGGGGATATATGTATATCCATAGCTGATTCGCATTGATGTGTGGCAGAAACCAACAATACTGTAAGGCAATTATCCTTCAATCAAAAATGAATAGATTTTTAAAAGAATAATACACAAAATGAACTCTGTCCTTCTTGGACCATATGACCTTTTTTTGGTTGAGGGGAGGTAACATAGAAAAGGATAGATTTGTTGCTTTGCCAGGCAAAGGAAGACACACTGGGCTTCTGCCTTGAAAAACTATGTGTCCCGCATCCCAAGAGGATTGGATGAAGGGTTTTATAATAATGAGTCAGCGTGGGGTCTCTGAGGAGACTGGTGTGTGTGTGTAGGGCTTACACTCCTGAATGACCATTTGGGGTTCATTCCAGTCCCTAAAATTGCAAGGTGGTGTGAGACACTTGAACAGCTAAGCTTATAATGTTATTCCTCAAACCACCAAGCGGTCCAAACAGCTGCCTCTGAGTTGAGGCCAAAAGTCTCGAGAGGTGTTCTGTTTTCTTATGGAGCCAGACATTCCCACAAGCCTCAGAGTCCCTGTTTGGTGTAAGGGGTACAGCGGGTGATCTGGAGGCCTCTTGGCTATGATGTTGGCAGGAGGCAGTGACAAAAGTGTGATTCACAGTCTCCAGGCCTTCCATACACCTGGCACCTGCCAGGCCTCAGGGGACAGGCTCTGGAGAGAGGGCAGGGAGAGCTGCCCGATTTGACCAAGTGAAGGACAGGGGAGCCCTGTATGCTGCAGCCCATGGGGTCGCAAAGAGTCGGATACCACTGAGTGACTGCACAGCAGCAACAAATCCCCGAGCCCGGGACCCTTCCACCCTCCACAGGATTCCCTTCCGCCCCCCCCAGGACGCCCTTCCGCCCCCCCACAGGACGCCCTTCCACAGCATCCCAGACTGGTAGCTGGAAGATCCTGCTCATATCCCTCCAGGGCTGGGGAGGTCACTGCTTGCCATCTACCACAGTTCTGGAGGGTCTTTATTTTTATACAATCATAAAGAATAATGTCCATGAGGAATCTTTAACAACCTGGGAAAAAACTTGCAATGAAACATTAAATGGAAATAAAAGCAAGATATCAAAGTATGTCACTATGGGGGTTTTTTCCCCAGTTTTGTTGAGGTGTAACTAACAAATTCAATTGTANGGACGCCCTTCCGGCCCCCCCAGGACGCCCTTCTGCCCCCCCACAGGACGCCCTTCCACAGCATCCCAGACTGGTAGCTGGAAGATCCTGCTCATATCCCTCCAGGGCTGGGGAGGTCACTGCTTGCCATCTACCACAGTTCTGGAGGGTCTTTATTTTTATACAATCATAAAGAATAATGTCCATGAGGAATCTTTAACAACCTGGGAAAAAACTTGCAATGAAACATTAAATGGAAATAAAAGCAAGATATCAAAGTATGTCACTATGGGGGTTTTTTCCCCAGTTTTGTTGAGGTGTAACTAACAAATTCAATTGTATATATTTAAGGTGTACATGACGATTTGATAAATACATATACATTATGAAATCATTACCACAATCGAGTTAATTATGTATGTCACTGTGTTTATACATAAGTTTAAAATGCATTAAAAGGGAAGAAGGAGGCGGGTGGCATTCAGTTTAAAGTATTATCCATAGCTGAATTTCAGCGATAAAGTAAGAGGTGAATATTTTTGTTTTTCTTTTTCCAGAGTTTTTTGTAATGTCACATCATTTTCATGATGTGTGTAGTGGATTCCTGTGGTTTATGGCCAACTTATCAGCCTCATCTTTTGGTAAAGACATGTCGGTTTTCCTTTCAAAACCATCCCTGCTCACTACAATCCGCATAATTGAGTGGGACTAAGCCTACACCCACTAGTGATGCCATAGGCCCCAAGCATTCCCTTCCCCCAGCTCCAGTGATTGGTTTATGGGTAGATTCACTTCTGAAACATCTGGAGCAATTAGAGAAGAGATGAAAGTTGTGAGGATAAGTGTGCAGAGCTACCGGCAACCATTTTACCAATTCAAAGAGAGAAACTGTCTAAACCAAAGCTGGACAAAGGGAAACAGAGGAAAGATGGAGGTAGAGAGAGAGAGAGGGAGCGTACCAGCACCCGTGAGCACCTGTATCCAGCCGTTCCTGAAGTCCGCATCACCCCGTAGTTAGAAAAACAATAAGCTCTTTTTACTGCTTAAGTTAACCTGAGTTGCAAAAGTGTCACTTGCAACTCTGAGTGTCCCAACTAACTCAGAGGGAAAAAATTAAAAAACAAAGCACCAAGGCCTGCATACCCACCCTTTTGGTCTTAGTTTTGAGTTGGGGGAAGAAAGGGCCCTCTTCTCCTTTTAGTCATTTGAAGGTAACTTCTCAGCTTTCTGCCCGCCTTCCCCTACCACTCTTCAACACACACACACACACAGAGCAAGGTGAAGGTAAGGCCTGGCACTGTGGTTGGCATCCCTTCTGATGGGGTACCATGCCAGCTAAATCAGTTATTAATACTTAGCCTCACCCTTGAAAACACTCCCTTATTATTTTATTTTCGGTTCCCCTTGAAGCAGACCCTGAGATAAAGATTAGGGCATGGATCATTTATTTGTACATGATCCTAAGAAGGGTTTCCCAGGTGGCTCAGTGGTAAAGAATCTGCCTGTCTCTGTGGGAGTTTGAGCCCTGGGTCAGGAAGATCCCCTGGAGAAGGAAATGGCAACCCACTCCAGTATCCTTGCCTGGGAAATCCCATGGACAGAGGAGCCTGGTGGGGTACAGTCCATGGCGTTGCAAAAGTGTTGGACACGACTTAGCAACTGAGGGTGAGCACAATCTTGAGAAGCAGCCAAGGAGAACAGGGAGGATGATTCACCGTGCATTGGTGAGGCAAGAGGAACTCAAGCCTCTGGGGTCTTCCAGGAGACTCCACAGAGCACACCTCAGAGTTCACTGAGATGGGAGGGAGCTGAGGGCAGAAAGATTGACTCCTATGTGTCTTTGGTAGAGCGCCGCTCTGGGGGCAGTAACTCTGTGGCACTTCTGGTCTGCCCTGGGCTCAGCTGAGAAAGGTTGCCAGGTAGGCAGAGAGATGCTGCAGCAGGAAGTTAGAGCATGCACTGAACAATTCATTGAAAGGGCTGATGCTGAAGCTGAAGCTCCAAAAGTTTGGTCACCTGATGCAAAGAGCCGACTCATTGGTGAAGACCCTGACATTGGGAAACATTGAGGGTAGGAGGAGAAGGGGGCTACAGTGAATGAGATGGTTGGATGGCATCACTGACTCATCATGGACATAAATCTGAGCAAATTCCGGGAGTTAGTGAAGGATGGGGGTGCCTGGTGTGCTGCAGTCCATGGGGTTGCAAAGAGTCACACACAACTGAGCAACTGAACAACAACTGGCCAAATCACTGTGGGTAAGCAGATGCCAACAGAGTCTGCCTCAGCAGAGAAAAATCAGTGCTTGGGATGGGACAGTTATCCACCAGGTGGTTGGGGATCTCCAATCATAGAGGTTTATTGGCAGGATACGCTGGCTGTGTTTTCCCTGGATGGTTTGTTTGGGTGAGCTTCTATGACTTTCCAGTTCCTAGACTGCTCACTTACAGAGTGACTGCAGCATTTCCCTAGCAAAAAAAAAAAAAAAGGAATGTGGAGAAACCAACATTCTAAGAAAATTCGACTCATTGCCTGCTTTGTGTTAATCTAGCCATTTTCAAGTTCCCCCTTCGCAATTACTGCAATCAAGTTATTATCAATCATACTATCAATTGCTTGCCCCACTCTAGGATGTAGGTTAAATATTCTTGTGTCGGTGGGATGCTGCATCCTAGATTTTCATTGAAATCTAATGACTTTCATCTTCAAAGAAACCATTTGGAGCTAACGCTCTGTCCCCACCCCTGCTGGTTTAATTACAGCGCTTCATACATCTCACATTCTGAAGATAAACACCCCGTTCAGTGTTTATCCCAGTGAGATGCTTTTCAAGGGGGAATGTGACAGTAGTGCCCACTGCAGCGAGACGATGGCTCATCACCCTGACTCTTTGAAGAACTTGTGTCTAGCTTTGGGTGATATACAGCTAGGATACCTCTGTGTCCGCCTGTACTGGGACTGGGCATCTGCTCCAAGCACCCTCAGTGAGAGATTCCAGTGACCAGCACAGGAAATAACCCCAGGTCATAAGCAGGCACTTCTGAAAAAAAATGGAATATTGGTATTCTCCAAAGCATTTTTATAGGTTTAATGCTACTTCAATTTTCCCATCACCTATTAAGCATTCATTTAACAAGTATCTATAGGATATCTGTCACATGCCAGACACTGGGGCATCACAGTGAACTCTACAAAGAGCCTTCAAATCACATCAAATGCAGGCATGTCACAGTCCAGAGGGAGAGGCAGCCCATGAACAAGCACCTCCCAATATAAAGCATCACACGTTCGGATCAGAAAGAGATGCCTGGAATGGAGATATATAGAAGAGAACATGTTTAAGGCAGGATGGCCAGAAAAGGCATGTCAATTGGGTCTGCCAAGAAGCAGATGTCTAGACAAGAGTGGAGACAGAGGGAGAGGCAGCCCATGAACAAGCACCTCCCAATATAAAGCATCACACGTTCGGATCAGAAAGAGATGCCTGGAATGGAGATATATAGAAGAGAACATGTTTAAGGCAGGATGGCCAGAAAAGGCATGTCAATTGGGTCTGCCAAGAAGCAGATGTCTAGACAAGAGTGGAGATTTACTGGGCATAGTGCTGGAGCAGGAGGAAGTGGAGAACCTTTTGTGATGCAGGTCTGACCCCAGTGAAAGGAGAGCGGGAAGGAGGGCTTGTGTAAGAAGAGTCACAGCCTGCAGTGGAGTTCTGAGAAAGTTCTAGAAAGTCTCAGTCAGGTCCATGGGTAGGAGCTGCACAAAGCACCATGTACATGGGGTAGAAATGGTCCAGCTCTAGAACCCAAGACACGCTCCATCACAGCAAGTCTGAGTTAACCTGGGCTCAACATGAGAGCCACAGTGGGTCTTACCACGTGACAGCTAGAGGGCCCCTCGTGGAGAGAGCTGAACAAGGCACCTCCACGGCCAGCACTGCCCCCCGTGGGGATCCATTTCTCCATGCATGTTCAGAGAGCAGCTCCCCCAGAGGTGCCATGGACCTCTGTTCCCGAGGGGATGCTTAGGAGGGGGAAGAAAGTAGGATGAACTACAGCAGCGGTCCCCAGCGTTTTTGGGACCAGGGACTGTTTTCATGGAAGACAATTTTTCCATGGACTGAGGGGATGGGGGATGTTTCAGAATGAGTCAAGAGCATCACATTTACTGTGCACTTTACTTCTATTATTATAATATCAGCTCCACCTCAGATCATCAGGCATTAGATCCCAGAGGTTGTGGACCCTTGAACTACAGTCCTGACCACTAGGGTTGGTCTCAGGTCCGTAAATGGCACTGGCCGTCTCCCTCCTTCACCACGCTGGCATGTGTGTGCTAAGTGGCTTCAGTCATGTCTGACTCTGTGCGATCCTATGGACTGTAGCCCACCAGGCTCACCTGTCTCTGGGAATCTCCAAGCGAGAATACTGGAGTGGATTGCCATGCCCTTCTCCAGGGGATCTTCCCCACCCAGGGATCAAACCCAAGTCTCTTATGTTATCCTGAGTTGGTCGGCAGGCTCTTTACCACCTCCTCCACCATCCTTTCCAAATTCCCTCCATCCTTGGCAGTTCTGAGACTTACTGGGCGGTGTGCCTCCACCCTTCGTTGCTGAGGGGGCTGGGCTCTTGGTAATCATGCATTTCTCATGTGGGGCTGCTGCACATGTCACTCACAGCTACAGTGGGGGCAGGGCATAATGAGAGGCTCCAAAGCGGGGTCACCTGCGTCCACACACATTCTTCTCTGTCCCCACTGTGTAACAGCAGCCCTCGCCCTTCTTGGTGACAAGGTCAATTTCCCAACGGCCTTGGATAAAAAGGTGTCCGAAGCACCCTTCTGGCAGTTGTAGCTTGTAATTCAGTGGAACTCTTGCTGTGTCCCTTGGCAAGAGTGTATCCCTTGGGGAGTTAGAACCTTGAAACCCGCAAAGTTTAGAACTGGGGGGATGACAAGCACTAGGTCTCCTGATGGGGCATTGGGAGTGATGCTATGAGAAGTCCCTCTTGCCTCCATCCATTGCTTCCTGGGTCAGTGTATTTTCCCTGTTGAAAACCCAACATCATATAAACAACTCTGATATAATGCATATATCGCATCCAGGAGGACCAGGAGGGCACCCCATCCTCGCCTCCAAGCTGGCACTCTAGTTGTGTCTTTAGAGGGCCATGCTAACTTTCTATAAGGCAGCTGTTTCTGTGGTATGTGATACAACAAGTCGATACCACGGTTATAGGCACAAGCTCACACCTTCTCCACTAGGAAGTGTGTTCATCCCCAGGGAAGATGCTACACTGTGTGGGATTCCATGCCTATAGATCAGGCCTTTCTCAAGTCCCTGGACAGTTGTGCTGGTTGAGATACTGCAGGCAGAGAAGGCAGACTCACCCCTGGACTAGGAATTCACCCCTGTAAATACGCATGACCAGTGTGGTCAGCTTGTGTCTGCAGTGCCCCTGCCCCTCGACCTTCCCTAAACTGACTCCCTTCTCTCCACTGGATTTGGGGCTTCCAGCCAATATCCTCCCTCCCAACCATCACAGCAGCTTGCTCCTGTGTTCCAGGTGGGGCTCACCTGGCCTCCCAGGGGTGTGCACATTTCCAGACTTGGCCAATCAGATGACTCTGCCTCCCTGAGCTATCAAGAAGGAGCTGCTCCCAGGGTGCTCCAACGGTGTTTGCTTAGATTCTGTGTGTATCTGTTAGGCATCCATCCATCATGTGTGCTAATCTGTCCTCTGCTGAACACTTTCTTTAGTATTCATGTACTATTTGGGAAGTGAGTCTTTCTCTTAATCTCTGGTGTTTTCCCTCTGTGTAGCTCTCTCTTCTCCAGTACTCAGTCTTGCACACTCTAGGTGGCTTTGTCTTCCCAGACTCGGCCTTTTCAACTCAGGGGTCTATCTGACCTCGCCCTTCGTGCGCCATGACCTGGAAACTCTCCCCGGGTAGGTAAATGGAGCAGTTGTAGGGCTTACCTCATTTGATCCCCTTTTCCTTCCAGGGTGGCGCTTCTTCACTGCATGAAGTTCACTGCCTTGCACATTAGTGTTTCATATAGTCCATCCACTTTTGGTTGCTGCACAGACAAGAGCAAATCTGAAACTTGCAACTCCATCTTGGCTGGAAGCAGAAGACCTGCAGATCTCTCCTCCACTTTACCTTCTTCTGTTTGCAGACACTAAGAAGCCGCCTGAGAGGACAGAGGAGCCTGGCAGTCTACAGTTCATAGGGTCGCAGAGTCAGACACGACTGAGTGAGCATAAGAAGCAGCCTTAATAGTGGCCTGACTTCTACGCCTCTAAGGACACCACATCCTACGGTTCACCTTCTCACTGTTCTGCAGGTCAAGCCACATGGCTGCCCTTCTGAATTCGCAAGTCATAGTGATAACTGCAGCCCCCTGGCTTCTAGTCCTTCAGGAGCCCACCATCCTCATGACTACTAACAAGCCCGATTCTGCAGCCTCCTCTCCTGCCAGCAGCCTTGCTCTGCAGAGAAGACCCACCCCCAAGTTTCTCAGTGATGCTGGCATCCGCCTCACTCAGAAGTGTGTTCTTAATGTCGTTGGTGAAGGGTGTGTCCTCTGAATCCTCCAGGGGAACACAGTTCTCTCGTGGGTCTTCTGGCTTCACTTAATACTGCTTGCTCATCTCCCTCAGCCTTTTCCTTCCTCTGTCATCTTCCAGAGCAACCAGGTATTTCAGCTTCACTTCAGCATGTTCAGTTCAGTTCAGTTCAGTCACTCAGTTGTGTCCGACTCTCTGCGACCCCATGAATCGCAGCGCACCAGGCCTCCCTGTCCATCACCAACTCCCGGAGCTCACTCAAACTCATGTCCATCGAGTTGGTAATGCCATCCAGCCATCTCATCCTTGGTCGTCCCCTTCTCCTCCTGCCCCCAATCCCTCCCAGCATCAGAGTCTTTTCCAATGAGTCAACTCTTCGCATGAGGTGGCCAAAGTACTGGAGTTTCAGCTTTAGCATCATTCCTTCCAAAGAAATCCCAGGGCTGATCTCCTTCAGAATGGACTGGTTGGATCTCCTTGCAGTCCAAGGGACTCTCAAGAGTCTTCTCCAACACCATAGTTCAAAAGCATCAATTCTTCGGCACTCAGCTGTCCAACTCTCACATCATACATGACTATTGGAAAAACCATAGCCTTGACTAGATGGACCTTTGTTGGTAAACTAATGCTTCTGCTTTTGAATTTGCTATCTAGGTTGGTCATAACTTTCCTTCCAAGGAGTCAATGTCTTTTAATTTCATGGCTGCAATCACCATCTGCAGTGATTTTGGAGCCCAGAAAAATAAAGTCTGACACTGTTTCCCCATCTATTTCCCATGAAGTGATGGGACCAGATGCCGTGATCTTCATTTTCTGATTGTTGAGCTTTAAGCCAACTTTTTCACTCTCCTCTTTCACTTTCAACAAGAGGCTTTTTAGTTCCTCTTCCCTTTCTTCCATAAGGGTGGTGTCATCTGCATACCTGAGCTTGGGCCATTGCCATCTCTAGGTTTCTAAAAGCCCTCTTGGCATCGTTTGCCCCATATCCTGGAGCCTTTGCCAGGGCATTAAACCCTGTGTTCCAAGAAAGTGCCCCAATTTGATGAATTCTTGCTTATTCAGTCTTCTGTTCTGATCCCCTCTATCAAACAACCAGAAATTGTATCCCAGGTGACGCCTGCTAGTAAATGCCTGCTAATTCAGGCAGCTCCTTCAGAATGTAAACTCTTTCCTCCCCTATCAAGCTCAGCATGTCCTCAGCAGATTTCTACTGGGATGGTGTCATCACATTTATAGAGAAATTGAGGTGTACCATACATAATCGAGGGACATAAATCCTGAAGGTAGAAAGGGATTACTTTTCCTGACATGAACACGCTCAGCCACCCGGCCTCCAGATCAAGAAAGAGAACACAACCAGCTCTCCAAGGAGCTCCCCTGGAGCTCCCATTCTAGGCCCTGCCCCACCCCTCTCAAAGAGTAGCATGAACCTGACTTCTACGCCACGGGTTAATTTGGGCTGGTCTTGGGCATTGCACAAGTGCAGTCACACAGTAGCTTTCCCCTTGTGTCTGTTGAACCTTCTTTGGTTCAACACTGTGTCTGTGCGTTTGAATTCCATCCATGTTGTCAAGAGAGGCTGTAGTTTACTGGTTCTTGTTGCTGTGTAGGATTCCGCTATATGCTTGTATCACAAGGTAGTTACCCTTTTCCCCCCACTGTTTATGGGTGTTGGTTTCTCTCCAGTTTTGCGCTATTTTTGGAATAGTGCTGCCATGGACATCCTTGTGTATGTCTTCTGGCAAACACGTGACCACACTTCTTTGGGAACACACCCGGTGGTGGGACTGCCAGGTTATATGGAAGTTGTAGGTCTGTCAGTTATATTTTGCTTTGTCAATTTTGTTTACCCTTTCAAAGAACCAGCTCTTGATTTTATCGATATTTTCTATGTTTTTTTTCTCATCTTTATTTTATTTATTTCCTCGCAGATCTTTATTATTTCCTTCCTTGTGCTGACTTTAGGCTTTGGTTGTTTTTCCCTTTCTAGTTCTTTTAGGTGGTAGATTCAGCTCAGTTCGGTCGCTCAGTCATGTCTGACTCTTTGCGACCCCATGAACCGCAGCACGCCAGTCCTCCCTGTCCATCACCAACTCCTGGAGTCTACTCAGTGGGTGGTAGGTTAGGTTGTTTACTTGAGATTTTTCCTTGTTTTTTGAGGAAAACGTGCATCACTATGAACTTTCCTCTAAGAACTGCTTTTGCTGCATCCCAGAGATTTTGTATGGTTGTGTTTTCATTGTCATTTGTCTCAAGTATTTTTTTTTTTCCTTTTTTGATTTCCTCATTGACTCATCAGTTTTTTAGTAGCATGTTTTTTAGTCTCCATGTAATCATTTTTATTTCTCATCTCTTTTCCTGTAGTTGATTTCTAGTTTCAAGCCATTATGGTCAAAGAAACGTCAGCTATACTTTGAAACAAGCTGGCAAAGGGGACTTTTCTCCCTAACTGAAGCCCCAGAGCTAAGCTATCTCACAATAGGTGATAAGGACTTCCATAATCTATAGAAGAGTAGTAGGATGCTTTCCTTCTAGAGTCTTCAGACTCTAGAGGTGACTTAATAAGTCCTATGAGTATCGCCCATCACCCACTCCAGTCCATAAGAGATGAGGAAACGTTTGAGAGGAACATGGAGAAGGGAGAAAATTGTCAGCTTTGAGAGTTGTCACCCTGAGCAGAGAGTGCTCTGACTCATGAGGAGGGAAGAAAAGGAATGAGACATGGAAGGCCTACCATTCCCCAAGCACAGTGTGCACAGAGACGGGGTGTAGGGCTGGCCTGATGCCGCCGGTTGGCTGCTGGCTGAGTCGTGGAGTCTGCGCGCCCCATCCCAACCCCCTGCTCCCTGGAATAAGATGAGAACCACCCTGGGAGTTTAGGGGCACGTGCCTTGGGCTGGGTTTCTCCCATAAGCTGCCCTGTGCTAAAAATTTGAGTGCAAGCAGTTAAAGAGATGAACCAGGAAGCACTGGGAGGAGAAGGGGGGACTGACAGAAGGATCGGAAGGGAGCCAGTTCAGATGTAGCAGTGAGCAAGCTGCCGCTGTATGGGATACACACCTGAGGGCAGGGGAGTTGGGGTATTTACCCACCAGCTCCTATTCATCTTGGCTTGAGGGCTACTCCCAGCCTCAAGCCAAGAAAAAACTGCTCCACTCACAGAGAACAAACTAGTGGTTGCTGGTGTGGAGGGCAGAGAGGGGCAATACAGGGACTGGGGAGTGGCAGGCACAAAACATTGTGTATGAGACAGGCTATGGGGATGTATTGCATAACACACGGAATAGAGCCAGTATTTTGTAATAACTATAAATGGAATGAAACCTTTAAAATTGTTTTAAAGTATTTTTAAAAATTTGAAAAGGAGCTGCTCCCAACTATGTTTTCGTAGATTCTATACTTGACTATTTGGCATCCATTCATTAGAAGGCCAACAATATTAACTATATATGCTTATTTTCTGTACTCTTGATATTCCAGCATTGAATACATCTGGCCTCATTGACTGTGAAGGGACTGTCCCTCCCAGGGCTAGTTATTCTTCGAGATAATAAACAACTCACCTGTGGACATGGACTGCAATATCAGCTCAGTTCAGTCACTCAGTCGTGTCCAACTCTTGGTGACCCCATGAATTGCAGCACACCAGGCCTCTCTGTCCATCACCAACTCCCGGAGTTCACTCAGACTCAAGTCCATTGAGTCAGTGATACCATCCAGCCATCTCATCCTCGGTCGTCCCCTTCTCCTCCTGCCCCCAGTCCCTCCCAGCATCAGAGTCTTTTCCAGTGAGTCAACTCTTCACATGAGGTGGCCAAAGTACTGGAGTTTCAGCTTCAGAATCGTTCCTTCCAAAGAAATCCCAGGGCTGATCTCCTTCAGAATGGACTGGTTGGATTTCCTTGCAGACCAAGAGACTGTCAAGAGTCTTCTCCAACACCACAGTTCAAAAGCATCAATTCTTCAGCACTCAGCCTTCTTCACAGTCCAACTCTCACATCCATACATGACTACTGGAAAATCCATAGCCTTGACTACAGACCTTAGTCGGCAAAGTAATGTCTCTGCTTTTGAATATGCTATCTAGGTTGGTCATAACTTTTCTTCCAAGGAGTAAGCGTCTTTTAATTTCATGGCTGCCGTCATCTGCAGTGATTTTGGAGCCC
>SJYX01009631.1:176772-197602 GCA_006410675.1 Oreotragus oreotragus | reverse complement strand
TTTCTCATGATGTACTCTGCATAGAAGTTAAATAAGCAGGGTGACAATATACCGCCTTGACATACTCCTTTCCCTATTTGGAACCAGTCTGTTGTTCCATGTCCAGTTCTAACTGTTGCTTCCTGACCTGCATACAGATTTCTCAAGAGGCAGGTCAGGTGGTCTGGTATTCCCATCTCTCTCAGAATTTTCCACAGTTTATTGTGATCCACACAGTCAAAGGCTTTGGCATAGTCAATAAAGCAGAAATAGATGTTTTTCTGGAACTCTCTTGCTTTTTCTATGATCCGGCAATGTTGGCAATTTGATCTCTGGTTCCTCTGCCTTTTCTAAAACCAGCTTGAACATCTGGAAGTTCACAGTTCACGTATTGCTGAAGCCTGGCTTGGAGAATTTTGAGCATTACTTTACTAGCATGTGAGATGAGTGCAATCATGCAGTAGTTTGAGCATCCTTTTGCATTGCCTTTCTTTGGGATTGGAATGAAAACTGACCTTTTCCAGTCCTGTGGCCACTGCTGAGTTTTCCAAATTTCCTGGCATACTGAGTGCAGCACTTTCACAGCATCATCTTTCAGGATTTGAAATAGCTCAACTGGAATTCCATCACCTCCACTAGCTTTGTTCATAGTGATGCTTTCTAAGGCCCACTTGACTTCACATTCCAGGATGTCTGGCTCTAGATGAATGATCACAGCATCGTGATTATCCAGGTCGTGAAGATCTTTTTTGTACAGTTCTTCTATGTATTCTTGCCACCTCTTCTTAATGTCTTCTGCTTCTGTTAGGTCCATACTGCAATATACACCCAACCAATCCCAACCCCATACCCTCCAACCACCTCCTTCAACTAACTCTCACCCACCAAGGCAACGTTACCCTTGCCCTAAAACAACCCAGGGCCAAATCCCAGAAACCAGGGACCACTCCCACACCACAAAGTCATGAGGATTATTCAGACTAGCCAGTCTCAAACCGTTTCCCTGCCCTACCTTTCCTGAAAAACCCCAGCAAAAGTTCTAGCCTGGACTTGCCCCCAACTCCTTCTGACTCCTCCCAATCCAAATAGTGCTTCGCTCTGTGGCTGTGTGGTGAGGCAGGCTCCTCTTCTTGGGAATTGTAAGTAATAAACATCTTCAGTGGCAAAGACCTCTTCATGTCGTCACTGAGTCACCTCCATAAATTAAATCCCATGGAGACATTTCCAGACACAAGGTACAAGGGCCTTGCAACCTGGAGCTTCCAGGGGCACCTTTCCAGGCCCATGTGGGCAGCTGCTAAGCAATGATATCAACCCAGAGGGATGCAAAGCTGAGAAATGGACAAATAGAAACAGACCTCAGACCACACTGTTGGAGCACCTGGGTCCATATGCTTTACTCTGAGCTTCTGGATTATATGAACCACTTCCACCACCCTTTTTTTTTTTTTTTAATTTTGTTTTAATGAGATTTCTGTTCTTTACAGCTCAGAGTCTTGGCTAACATACTCTCTCCTCTAAGGTCCTGATTAAGTCTCACCTCCCCCAGGAAGCCCTCCCGGATTACTCTGATTTCCGGTCTCTCTCTCTTCACAATGCCAGTTGTGTCTAGGATTTAATAACATTTTATATTACTCCTGCATATACCTCTCAGAATACTCTCTAACCGCTCCATGGCTTCTCCTTGCTCCTAGTTTCTGGAAGGTAGGGACACTCTCTGATAACTTCTTTTATGCCCCTACTTCTTCTGGGCACTTTCAGGGCTGCCACTTGTGATCAAACCATCAGTGGCCTAACAACAGAGGACCTTCCTGCTCCCAGGTTTTCAGGCACTGCCCCTCCTGGAGAAATGACAAACTCAGCTGCAATTTTCTCCCCAGTCTTTTCTAGAATTCAGACACATCCCAAGTTCCCTCTAGACTTTCCTGGGACCATCAAGAACCGCATCTGTCAAGCATTCACCCGCCTGGCACCAGCAGATATTAGTGGGAAACCCTGAATGGGCTGAGGTGAATGCAGACCCCTTACTGGTGCCTCATTCAGCTTTGTTATTTGCCTCACCCTCTAGCTGGTTCACGAGGGAGAGGCGGGGAGTGAGGATCCCGCTTCCCGAGTGGACTGATCCAGTCACAGCCACAGCGCTTTGGAGTCATGCGCCTCTGGGTTTGTGTTCTGGGTCCACCACCACCCGGCTAGATGTCTTCAAGAAAGTTTCACCCTCGCTCTGATCCTTAGGAACTTTCCTTCTAAGACAGATGTATTAATAACCCTGCAAGGAGGAGCTCCCTGACAGTTCACTGGTTAAGACTCTGTGCTTCCCCTGTAGGGGGCACAGAAGAAGAGTTATCTCTTGACTTTTGTGTTCATCTGTTTAATACTCTGGTCTTCCTGTGACGTTTCTTTTCATCCCCTGTAATGGGCCCAGAGGAGGGATGCTCCCAGGATGAATAAATTCTTTGGTGCAGGAGAAGGAAGGTCAGCAGTTTGGGAGCCACATCAGTTTGACCCATTTTATGGATAGATAAACTGAGGCTGAGAAATTCTAAGTCCCTGCTGACCGAATCTGCTAATTCTTCCTTGGACCCTCTCTCCCCAAGATCAGTATGTTCCAGCATTTGCACACCTGGGCTCCTCCAAATGTGGCCAACAATCACTGCAGGGCCATGAACTCTTTCTTACTGATTGATGTCAAGTATAGAAACTGAAGGTATATATTGAGAAAATGTTATTGGAATTGTCAGTAACTTTGGAAATGACACAATATCCAAGTTCCTGGTCTGTGGACTCATTTCTATATACAAGATAAAACCTGTTCTGGTGGCAAGAAGTGTGTGGAGAGAGCTGCACGGTAGCCTCGTGAAGTGGACCGGCCTCCACCAAAGTGAGCTGGAAGAAGAGAAACTAGTCTTTCAGCACCGCTAGTCTGGTAAGCATCATCACGTGGATCTGAAATTTCACGAACAGTATGTTTTATAGTATTGTCATCTGTTTTAGAAAATATACTACTAGCCCATAAAAATCTCTGAGTTCATGGATGTTTGGCTTGGCATAAATTTAGCCGAGGAATTTAAGTAAAAAATGTTTAAAATAAGATGATCTAAAGAAGACCGTCAAAGACAGGAAACAAACCTATGGTTGCCAGGGTGAAGGACAGAGGGAAGGGATAGTTAGGGAGCTGGGATGGACAGGTACTCACTGCTGTATTTAAAATGGATAACCAACAACGACCTACTGTATAGCACATGGAACTCTGCTCGGTGTTATGTGGCAGCTTGGATGGGAGGCGAGTTTGGGGGAGAATTGCTGTTGTTGTGCTTGACTCTTTATGACCGCATGGACCGTGGCCCTCCAATCTCCTCCATCCATGGGATTTCCCAGCAAGAATACTGGAGTAGGTCGCAATTTCCTTCACCAGGGGATCTTCCCTACCCAGAGGTTGAATCTGGTCTCCTGCATTGGCAGGTGTATTTTTTACCACTGAGCCATCAAGGACGCTCTCTTGGAGGAAGAGAATGGATACATGTGTATGTATGGCTGAGTTCCTTTGCTGTCCACCTGAAACTATCTCAGCATTGCTAATCAGCTATACTCCGAAACAAAATAAAAAGTTTCAAAAAATAAAAAAGACTGTCAGACACTTAGATGATTGGTACAGGAGCAGATACAGCAAAGCATAATAAAGGTAATATGTGATAAGGGTAAAGAGTTACACTCAATGCTAGGTGTATTTGCAAATAATTAAAAGCAATCTTCAGAGTAAAAGCTTGGAAAATGTAATAACAAGCAGTACCAGATTTCATTTTAATGGCCAGAGCACTTTCCCATCTATGATAGACTGGGCCGTTATAACTTTACGAGGTGAATGTTCTTGCTCCCTATGTTACGAGGAAAGAAAAAAGTGAGGCAAAGCCAAGAATGTGAGTCAGATTAATGTGGGCACTATTTGGAACTAACCTCTACCCACCCTAATTCTGGGTGAAATGGGCAGCCTCTCGCCTCGGCATCTTCAGTTCTGAAGACAAACCCCAAAGGTAGCAAGGCCCGTTCCCTTGGGACAATGCTGGGCACATGTTCCAGGTCTTAGATTAAAACCTATCAGCCTTGTAAAATCCTATTGACTGGCTGCTTCCAATCTTGGATCTCTTCTCCATCCGTCCCCTTCCTCCCTCACCCTGGGCCCCTGACACCCCACTGGGGTGGCGATTCTTTTGAGGATGCTAAAAATTGCTTTATTTTTCTCCACTAATTTGCCAACAAGCTCAGCCGTCAGTCCAGTTGGCCCGAAATGAAATTCTATAATTACACAAAAGCCTGGGTCAGCGACCTCCTGATTGCAATATCTTGTCTTTTTTGTCCCTCCCTTCCAGCACTTCGCCCATGGGACAAAATTGCTTCAGCTTCTCCGGCAGCCTCCTGGATGAGGTGGTATTGGAAACTAGTGAGGCGTGGCCCTGCGGAGGTGTTCATAGCTTTGCAATAATTTACCCATTTTCATTTTGTTTGATTTCATTAACACCTGGGTCTCAGGGGAGAGGCCAGTTGGGAAGGAGGAAAAAACAGATGATTTCCATTGAAATCAAGTGGTTATCGCTGCCTGTCTCGCAATACCAGGGAGTGTGAGACGCCAAGGGAGTAGTCCAGTCCGATCTTGGGAAGGAAGGAGATCTTTCCTTAGAGGCAGCCTGTTTGGCCAACTCTCTCCTTTCGTGCTCCACAGCCCTCCAGGGCTCCCTGTCTTGGGCTCACTCAGTTGGCATCAAGCTGGTGCCCCACACTCGTCCTTCTTTCTCAAAGAGTCAGTCTCAACTGCCCAATGGACCAAGGTCCCTGGTCCGGCTGCATCCAGACAGCAATGCTCAGTGATTAAAAGCACAGACACCCAGAACTAAGTTCTAATCCTGGCTCTGCCTACCGCTTTTCTGGTAGCCTTGAAAATGAAGCTTCAACTCTATAGCCCTCGGTTCCTTTCTAAATAAAGTGGAGATGATAGTCCCTGCCTTGTAGGGTTACTGCAGAGATTGGCTAGAATCATGGGTGTGGAGCATTCTATGGGTCTCTGACATACTGTGAGTGCCCAGAAACTGGAGATGTAATAGTAATTATGGTCACCCTTCATCATTTTCTCTTTTCCCTTTCTCCTCCTTGTCTTCATCTTTACCTTCTTCATTATCAGACCCTGTCCTGCATATTGGAAACTAGTGAGGCGTGGCCCTGCGGAGGTGTTCATAGCTTTGCAATAATTTACCCATTTTCATTTTGTTTGATTTCATTAACACCTGGGTCTCAGGGGAGAGGCCAGTTGGGAAGGAGGAAAAAACAGATGATTTCCATTGAAATCAAGTGGTTATCGCTGCCTGTCTCGCAATACCAGGGAGTGTGAGACGCCAAGGGAGTAGTCCAGTCCGATCTTGGGAAGGAAGGAGATCTTTCCTTAGAGGCAGCCTGTTTGGCCAACTCTCTCCTTTCGTGCTCCACAGCCCTCCAGGGCTCCCTGTCTTGGGCTCACTCAGTTGGCATCAAGCTGGTGCCCCACACTCGTCCTTCTTTCTCAAAGAGTCAGTCTCAACTGCCCAATGGACCAAGGTCCCTGGTCCGGCTGCATCCAGACAGCAATGCTCAGTGATTAAAAGCACAGACACCCAGAACTAAGTTCTAATCCTGGCTCTGCCTACCGCTTTTCTGGTAGCCTTGAAAATGAAGCTTCAACTCTATAGCCCTCGGTTCCTTTCTAAATAAAGTGGAGATGATAGTCCCTGCCTTGTAGGGTTACTGCAGAGATTGGCTAGAATCATGGGTGTGGAGCATTCTATGGGTCTCTGACATACTGTGAGTGCCCAGAAACTGGAGATGTAATAGTAATTATGGTCACCCTTCATCATTTTCTCTTTTCCCTTTCTCCTCCTTGTCTTCATCTTTACCTTCTTCATTATCAGACCCTGTCCTGCCATCTGTGTCTCCTCAAACAGAACACAGTCTCAGAATGAACCAGAAGTGCTTGCCAGGGGTGTTTATGGATTGAGGAGCTTACAGTCCCCAGATGCAGAGCCCTCCAGAAAAAGATTCTCACCTGACTCAAGCCATGCTACTGAGCTGCGTGGCACACTTCCTCAAAGGCCTGAGAATTCTGGATAAGGTGATGGTCCAGTGATGGGGAAAGCACTCCGATGACAGACAGCAGCCAGATGGCGAGAGAGCCCACCATGGCCAAGCTGAGCCTAAATACTGGGTCTCCCTGTTTATCCTCCCAGTTCCCTAGGAGACTCCCCAGAGAGAGGCCATAACTGGAAGGCAAAGCCACCACCATTTTGACCCACGACAGTAGCAGGCAGATGGAAACTTCCCTTTCAGGTGGAAGGGTCTTCCGGATGCCCCTCAGACCAACAGGGAGTATTACAGACCACCTCCATCATCACAGGAAGCTGATCAGCCTACGAAGGTGAGCCCTTCCATTCATAGTTGTAAGAACATGAGGCCAACTGCAGCTGGCATTTATTGAATGCTTGCTGTGTGCAATGTAGCAATGTCCATGTATTAACTCATTTCATATTCGTGAGAGGCTGCTATCACTGTCCCCATTTTATGGATGAGAAAGCTTAGGCAGCAGGAGGCTAATCTCCGGTTCAAGATCTGACAGTCAAGAGCTAAGATGACACCCTGGTCTGCCTGGCCCTGAAGTCCACATCTCTAGCTGTTGCAAGATTCTTCAGTCTTGAAATAAAACTTCCTGGAACTGGGGCCCTTTGGTCCTGTTTTGCACTTAGGGGTCTCTGCACTGAAGCCGGGACTTCCCAGGTGCCTGCCAATGCAGGAGACGTAAGGTTTGATCTGTGGGTCAGGAAGGAAGAACCCCTGAAGGAGGGCCTGGCAACCCACTCCAGTATTCTTACCTGGAGAATCCCATGGACAGAGGAGCCTGGTGGGTTATGGTTCACAGGGTCTCAAAGATTTGGACAAAACTGAAGCAACTGAGGGCTTCCCTGGTGGCTCAGAGGTTAAAGCGTCTGCCTCCAATGCGGGAGACCTGGGTTCAATTCCTGGGTCGGGAAGATCCCCTGGAGAAGGAAATGGCAATCCACTCCAGTATTCTTGCCTGGAGCATCCCATGGACAGAGAAGCCTAGTAGGTTACAGTCCACGGGGTCGCCAAGAGTCGGACACGACTGAGCGACTTCACTGGCTGACTGACTGAAGCAACCGAGCTCGCAGGCACTGAAGTCAGCTCCTCTCTGGTGACCGAGCCTTGCAGGTGGTACCTTCAGCTCAGAGTATCCCCACTCCAGCTCCTCACCAGTCAAGTGGTAAGGAGCCCCTCTGCCCAGCGTGTGAAAGGCCCCTCTCAGCAGGGGCACCTGGCAGCAGGAAGCCCTGAGCAGCTCTGAGGTTCCAGAGGAGAGTCTCACCTCCCTCCTCCCTGGATACTTGGTCTCTAGTCAGGAATTCTTGGCTGCCCAGCTCTCAAATTCCCATGTGCTCCAGAATCCTCTAGGTCAACCTGTAGGCTCCTGGGCTCTACGTCGAGACATGTGGCCTTAAGAGGATACACTGAACCCAGGAATATGAATATGTGATAAGAACTGCAAGAAATTCCTAAGTGGAAAATGTTGGGGGCAAGGGGAGATGCCCTTCAACTCTACTTTAGAAACCCAGACCGGGGGCGGGGGTGAGGGGGCATCTAGAAGGGAAGGATTGGGAGTCTGGGATTAGCAGATCAAACTATTATTTATAGAATGGATAAACAAGGCCCTACTGTATAGCACTCAGAAATACATTCAATGTGTGGTCAGTCACTCAGTCCTGTCCGACTCTCTGTGGCCCCATGGATTGTAGCCCGCCAGGCTCCTCTGTCCATGGGATTTCCCAGGTAAGAATACAGGAGTGAGTTGCCATTTCCTTCTCCAGGGGACCTTCCCAAGCCAGGGATTGAACCCACATCTCCTGCATCTCTTGCATTGGTCAGTGGACTCTTTACCACTGCGCCACCTGGGAAGCCATCACTATATTCAATATCCTATGATAAACCACAATGGAAAAGACTATGAAAAAGAATGTAAACATATGTATAACTGAAATCACTTTGCTGTACAGCAGAACACTGTAAATCAACTATACTTCAGTAAAATAAATTTTTAAAAAATGAACCCAGCCTGAAGCACCTCGTTGATCAGCCCCGTACATGTGAGGGACAATTCAAATACCCAGGTGTTCTTTCCACTTGCCTCCACCCATCCCCCTACCTCTGGCCTAGGCGGCTGGGGGCCCCCAGCACATAACTGCCCCTAGGCCATTGGAAAGTCCAGGGCCAGGGGGCATTCGGTTTCCTCAGCAAAACCACACACACCCCCTCTGCTCCAGCCTCCTTCTTTCTGTTCCTTTACTCACCACATGGCTATTTCCACGTCAGGGCCTTGGCACTTGCTCTTCTCTCCCCCAAATCTTTCTGGGGTTGGCTCCTTTTCACCACTACCATCTCACTGAGGACTTCGCTGACCACCTAGCCTCTCCAGGGCCTTCTCCATCGCCTGACTTTGCTCCGCTTTTTTAACGACACTGAAATTGCCCATTCGTTTTCTGTCTCCCTTATCAAGGAAGCCCGGGTCTCTTGTTTCTCCCTGTGCCTCAGTTTCCACATCTGTAAAATGGGGATAACTTGACCTCACAGGACTATTGGGATGATCAAAGGAGGTAACACGTAGAACACTCAAAACAGTGCATCATTCATTGCTTTTTTCTCAGCTTGCAGAACTGCACCTCATACAAAGCAGGCCCCCAGTACATATTTCTGAATGAATATACACATGAATCCAAGAGCCTTGACACAGAGGATCTGAAAAGTCCCACCCTGTCTGCTTCCCAAGGCCCAGGCCACCCCCTCCTCATGGGCTGTAATTACCCATTAACCAGAATCCCAGCCCCTGAGGGCTTCACATAGGGCGCCTTCCCCAAAGATGAAGAGCTCATTTGTTAATAACTACATTTACAATATCTAAAATTTTGGTTGTATTGTGAGGTCGGTGCCTTCCCCATTCACCAATAATGACAGACCACTTAAAAAATAAATAACACATATAATTTAGGCAACGAAAACAAATAGCAGTGTTGGCTTTCCCTGGGAAAATATTTTCACTGTTTCCTCAAGACGCCCTCGGGGCGCCCCTGCCTTGGCCTCCCCTGCTGAGACGCCTTCTCAGCGGGCGGCCTGGGAGTGGAGCACAGAGCTGCAGTGGGGAGGAGACCTCGCCCTCAGCCTCTCCGGAGGCTGGGGTCGTTTTCTCCAGAGCCAGGAAGGGGCAACTACTTTCTCCTTTCATCCCCACCCCCACTGTACTTCCTAGCACCCTCTCCTCACCAGGGGTTACATACTCAAGAGCCTATGGGGCAGACAGGCAACATTCTTGAGCAAAGCAGGGGGTAGTGTGGGGCAATAGGGACAGGTGGGGCTTGTGCTAAATTGAAGAGCAAAGTTTCCTCCAACAAGGGCCAAAGCTGGCCAAAGGTTGCTAAGCAGATAGGGAAGCATGGAGACCCAGTTTTGCCAAATCTCCTGACATAACGAAAGAAGCCACCATTTTCCATTTTAAATGTTAGTCCTTTTAATGATCTCAAAGGTCCTAATTCAAGCCCCCATTGTCTCTGCTTTCATCTCTTACTTCACTCATCCTGCTCTGGCCACGCTGCTCTCTTTACTGTTTGGGAGCCGTGCCAGATACACTCCTACCTCAGGACCTTTGCACTAGCCATTCCACCCACCCAGAGCATTCCTCACTCAGAGTGCAAGGCCAGTGTGGCTGGAGTACAGTAGGTAAGGAGGGACATGGCAGAGAAGGAAGCTGGAGAAGAACCCCGGGGAGCCTGGTTACGGATGGTGGTGGCGAGGTTAAAATCATACAGGGATGTTTTTGCTTGTCACAAAGACTGGAGTACGTTATCAGCATTTAGTAGGTAAGGACCTGCATGCCAGATCCCCTTGCAAAGTGTGAACAGCTCTTCACACAGAGAGTTTATCCACTAAACATCAAGGCAGGTGAAAAACAGGTATAATGCTTGGCGCCGAGACTCTTACTCGATTTCACATTTAATATCAAAGGTTTTTATCTTTGGCACAATATTATTTAACACTGAACTTTCTAGGATTGCTGTTTGTGTGTAAATCAAGGGGAAGTTATACTCTATTCTGTTGGGAGCTTTATCAGGAATTGATCCTCTTTATGGGAACCTCATCATTGAATGGGGCTTCCCAGGTGGCTCTAGTGGTAAAGAATCTGCCTGCCAATGCAAGAGACCCAAGGGATGTTGGTTTGATCGCTGGGTCGGGAAGATGCCCTGGAGTAGGAAATGGCAACCCACTCCAGTATTCTCGCCTGGAAAATTCCATGGACGGAGGAGTCTGGCAGGCTACCGTCCATGGGGTCACAAAGACACGACTGATCAACTGAACACATACACACATCACTGAAAGCCAAACTGCTTGTAGAGCTTGAATCACCAGCACAGCATCAGTCTGTGTCGACAGGGTCGCGTTCATGGAAAGTCTGCCTACGTCTGCTGCAGGCTCTGACGCCTTCACTGAGTCTTATAGGAGAGCTGGGCTGGAATATTTATGTTCTGAGGTAACTGTTATTTTATTATAAATTAGTTGCCTTTTAATTCACCTCTAGAGTATACTTAGGACATTATATGGCTTATATGGATTTATTTAAATGATGTGTATAGCTAAGTTATGTTATCTATGAATTCCATTTCAGCACAGTGTAAAGAGCATTGCAATGCATTTGTTATTTAATAAAGAAAAAGAAGAAGAGGAAACCATACCTGACATGCCTGAGGCCCAGATGTGGACGCTTGCAGGATGCAGAAAGGAACTTGGGCCCTTTGTTGGTCAAGCAGGGAGTCCTGGTAAGGCCTCTGGAGAGGAAGGGACATCAGCGAGGGTCTGCTCAGCCAACCAGGAGAAATACTAGGAACAGCAGTGGAGCAGGTGGCAAGAGGTGGGGCTGAGAGATCTGCTGATGCATCAGTGGGATGTGAGAGATGACCCCACAGTTTGGTTCTGAGTTACTCAGGGAAAGAAAAGAGGACAATTTCTGAGCTAGGAACATCTGTGTCTTGATATGGATGCAATCTGTGCCGAGGGAATAGAAAAAGCCTACTGGCAAGTGCTAGAAGGCAAACTTCTTCCTGCCACCTCACCACACCCACACCCACTGCAGCCTCACCTTATGGAATGAACATAAGATGGGGAGTCAGGACACCTGCGCTTGAGTCCTGCCTCCAACATGGACCAGCTGTATGCTGCTGAATGGACCACTCGACTGTGCGACTTGGGTTCTCCACCCCAAGGACGGGTTGATAATGTTCACTTTAGAGTGTGGTTATGAAGACAAAATTAGATGCAAGTAAAGTGGGGCAGTGCAGAGGATTATCTCCTTCACCACTAATGGCTCCATTGCTCTCAAGTTTCTAGACATCCTTATGTCCCTTTGGAGGCTGTCATCATGTCCATTGGGCCAGTGATGCTATCCAGTCATCTCATCCTCTCATCGTCCCCTTCTACTCCTGACTTCACTCTTTCCCAGCATCAGGGTCTTTTCCACTGAGTCGGCTCTTTGCATCAGGTGGCCAAAGTTTTGGAGCTTCAGCTTCAGCATCAGTCCTTCCAATGACTATTCAGAGCCGATTTCCTTTAGGATTGACTGGTTTGATCTCTTTGCTGTCCAAAGGCCAGATATATAATTTTTATTAAAAAATAGTTTTTATAAATAATAACCAAACATAAATAAATACAGTACAGGTAGCACGTGTGCTGTGCTTAGTCACTCAGTTGTGTCTGACTCTTTGCAGCCCCATGGACTGTAACCCGTCAGGCTCCTCTGTCCATGGGGATTCTCCATACTAAAATGGGTTGCCATGTTCTCCTTCAGGGAATCTTCCCAAGCCAGGGATCAAATCCAGGTCTCCCACATTGCAGATGGTTTCTTTACCATCTGAGCCACCAGGGAAGCCCACAGATAGCGTGTGGCCACAGTAAAACTCCTGAAGATACAGACAGTGCGCTGCAACTTGGAAAACACATTAAATTCANATCTTCCCAAGCCAGGGATCAAATCCAGGTCTCCCACATTGCAGATGGTTTCTTTACCATCTGAGCCACCAGGGAAGCCCACAGATAGCGTGTGGCCACAGTAAAACTCCTGAAGATACAGACAGTGCGCTGCAACTTGGAAAACACATTAAATTCATCCTGAGACGCTCCTGTAATTTCCGTTTTGAAGACAGGGAAACTGAGGACAGACGGGGCCCACAGAGGCTGAGCTCCAAGACGCTGCCAAATGTAGGACCCTGCCTGGAGAGACCACAGGCGAGAGCTCCCATGTGGCCTGTAATAAGAAGCCTGGCACGTAGCAGAGGCCTGCGGCAGCATCTGTCCCCAAATGAGACCTCTGGGGCTCCCTACCCACTCCTCCCACCGTTCCTGACTTCTGAGCATAACGAGGACGGCAAGCTAGGGCCCTGCCAAGACACACTCTCGGAATTTGAATCAAATGGAATTTGAATCAGAAAGTTCCCCAGAGACCCGAATGAGGCTCCACGTTGAAATTTCCAGGAGAGGTAAGTGAGAGTATAGTGCATGTAAGCTGAAATCACTTTGCACCCAAATGGCTGAGCATACAGGGCACAGCTGAATAAAACAGGAGAAAATGGACAGAACTGTGGGAGGGAGACTAGAGGACCCTCTTGGCTTGCATCAGGGGCCATCCTGAGGCCAGGAACTGAGCCCAGCGAGGGCAGAAGTGGTAGGGGGATATGACAAAGCTCTCCCTGGCGCCACACCCCGGGATTCTCGCCCCACAGGTATCTAGCTCCTCATTCAGGGCCCCCAGTGTTTAATAGTACTTGGAAGTTCTACCTGGTGTCTAGCTGTTTCTCTCTCTCTTTTTCTCTCTCTCTTTTCCTTACCCTGGCCAGGGAGGAAAAGGTGGCCACTTCTTATGGAGCACTCGTGCTGGATCACCCTCCAAGCAAGGGCCAACATCAAGATGCCACAGATGTCCCCAAAGCTAAAGGGTATCCAGGGAGAGGCCTGCGGATGGTAGGTGGAGCCAGAAGTCTGGTGGGAAAGTGATTTCTGTTCACTCATTCATTTATTCACATGCTCATTCATTCACATGGTGGACTAGCCCTATGTTTGAAAAGTTCGGGGAAGCCTTTGGTGTTCACTCCCACCCACCTCTGAGGGCAGAGAAGAGCAGGGCTGAGTGAGGCCAGATGGTCAGCAGCCTGGCCTTGACATTTGATCCTGCCTTTGTGGGCTGTGTGGCCTTGGCACACCCTACAACATCCAAAGCCTTGGTTTCCTTACCTGTAAGAGGAGAATAGTAGTCAAATCTCAGAGGGGATTCTTGAGGATTAAATGAGATGGCAAGTAGAGGGCTTAGGAAACACGTGGCACGTGGTCAGTCCTCAAAACCAAGGCAGCTGTGTGTTGCTTTTATTGTTATGTCCACTCCCTCCACTAACAGGGCCCAGGCTTGTCTTCACACAGTCCCACACGCATTTCATGCCCCACGGCCTTTGCTCAGGCTTTCTCCCTCGCCTGGAATGTCCCCTCTGCTCGACTTCCTAGTGCAGCCCACTCCTGGGGCTAGCCCGCTCCCACATCACCTCCCATGCAGCCTGCTGGGGCATTCACAATGACTGTCCCTTATCACTTCCCCAGGTGCTCATCTCTGCGCACTGGAGGGACCCTCTTTGGCCAGGTCTAAGCCCTCCCCTTTCTCATTCCTTCCAGCAGCCTTGCCCTGGTGTGCTTCCTGGCTGTCTGACGGGATCTGTTCCGGGAAACCACTCCAAGTGTCATCCTCTAAGGTAGTAGTTCTCAACTGGGCTGATTTTGCACCCCACCACCCCCTCCCAGCCCCAGGCTGGGGGGGAGCATTTCGCTCTGTCTGGAGACATTTTGGTTTGTCACGACTGGAGGGGTGGTGACGTCACTACTCTCATCTAGTGTGTGGCGGCCAGAGGGTGCCATTCACCGCTCAGCGCACAGGATGCTACCCGCAATGACCGATCAGCTTCGGAATGTCCATCAGGGGCTGAGGGCAAGAAACACTGTTTTCAGGAAACACCTGTTCTCCTTCAGCAAGTGAAAACGTGGGGAATTCGGTTCTCAGGACCGCACACCTCACAGCGGGGCTGCCGACCGGTTTTTACAGCCTCGGGCACCTGGAGCTGTGTCTGTACCGGAAATGGGATCTCGCGCATCCCGCCCCTTGTCAGAGCATCCGCGAGTCTGCGGATTTGTACGAAGTAATTGACCAAGGCCAGCTGAGCTCGCCTTGTTCCCGCCGGCAGGGACAATGTCCCATTACCGGGAGGCCGGGTCCCAGCCCGCAGCAGCTCGGAGTGTGGACAGGAGAGGGAGAGAAAGGGAGACGGGGCAGGGCCAGAGAGGTCCTGGGATGAGAGGGCAGAGAGACCCCGGTACGAATGGTTATGAACAGGACAGCACCAGATGTCAGTATCTCCTGAATGCCCAGTCCGTGCGGGCTTAAGCTTTATTCACAGCCCTGAGGGGATGTCTCTTCCTGCCAACTTACTTCCAGGGGTGTCGTTCGTTGTCCTTACAACCAACCAGGTGAAGAAACTGAGGCCGAGAAAAATCAGGTGCTTTGCCAAGGTCACCCAGCTGGTAGGAGGAGAAATACAGCCCAGAACTCGGATTATCTGAATTATGGATTTTATAAAGGATCTAGTTTGTGCTAAGCACAGTGAAAGCGCCAGGTGGAGAGTTGGTAATCTCAACAGGGCGGAGAACTCAGAAGAACCTGATGAAAACCCCGCGGCTACCTTCCTACGGCCCAACTCCTACCTACCAAGAGGCTCCGCCTCCGCCATCACTGATTGGACTGGAAGAGGGTGCGGCCCAGTGTGAGCCAATCTGAACCCCTCTCCAGGGGATCGGCCAGCAGAACGGACCACCCCAGGGTCAGAGCGAAGTGGCCTGGGAACATGTTAATGAAGATCCAGAGAAAGCAGCGTTCTTCTGATCCAGGTGTTCAAAGCCAAGGGCAGGCAGAAACGAGGGAAGAACAAACCCTGCAAACTTCCATGTGCGTCGTCGGAGGCTCTCAGTCTGTGGAGAGGCGGGCAACTTTCACACAGGAAGAGGCTGACCCGCCGCGCAGCCCTGGAGGCAGAGATGGTCTCTGCAATCACTGGTCCTCCAAGTGCCTTACTCCCCGCGTCTGGATTCCCAAGGACGCTAGACTAGAATGTGGTTTTTCTCTTCGCCTCTAAATCTGAAGTTGACAAACTTTTCCTGTAAAGGACCAGGCGACATGGCCTACATCCCTGTGCTCAACTCTGCCACTGCAGGAAAAGCAGCCATACACGGCAAGGAAATGAAGGAGCGTGGCTGGGTTCCAGTAAAGCTTTAAATACCATGAGGCGAGAGGGCAGAATTTGGCCCACAGGCTGGAGTTTGCTGACTCTTGGTCCAAATAAAGCCTGAGGTCCCATGCACAGCATTTGTCTAAACCACAAGTTCGTGTCTCAGGAGATGGCATGGCCATTTATCCAATTGTCTGGCTGAAAACCTGGTGTAACTGAGCAGACAGTGCCTCACCCCACCCCATCCCTGGGCACTAGCCTCTACACCTGAAGCTGCTTGCTTGCTACAAAATCCTATGACTCTGGGGGACAGCACACAGTGTGACGTATGGGGACTCAGCCCCTCACCCCTTGTGTCTCAGATGTGTGCCCCTGATTCCCCCCCCGAGTCCCCAGCCAAAATAAGCTGAGGATCCATGGATAGAAGAGCCTGGCAGGAGGTCCGTGGGGTCACAAAGAGTCAGACATGACATCACAGCTAAACAACAACAGCAAAGCCCACAGTGGTAATTTCTCATTTAGGCATCTTTATTGGCTGTGTTCCCTTCTCAACTCGGCTCTCTCCCCGTGGGCGCTTCCTGGAGGCACTTCTCAAATAACTTCCTCGCTCTGGAATCCTGCTCTCAGGATCTCCTAACCCAGACTAAGGCTGCCAGGACTCATCAATGGCCATGCCTATTCTCTCTCACCCCACACCCAGACTGTCATCACATCAGTCCTTCAAAACATATGGAGAATCAAGCTGATCTCTTGGTCTGAGTCAGTCATCTCTGGGACCCTCACAGTCTGTTTTCCACATACACAGCAACCAAATAAAACCAATGTAAGGCCAATTCCCACCTCTGCTCAAAACCCTCCTAGGGCTGCCCCTCCACTTAGAATAAAATGCCACGACCTTAACCTCATCTGTAAGACTTTACAGGATCTGACTTCTTGCTACTTCTCTGATCTTTCCTTGCAGCTCTCTCCCTCTCACTCAGTCTAGTTCATACTCTGGCCTTCTTTTGAGCACGCTACATGTGCTCCTGCCTCGGCCTTTGCACTGGCTCTTGTGTTTACCTACCGCTGTTCCCTGAAATATCTACGTGGCTTCTCCTCTCACTACATTCAAGTCTCTTCTCAAATTTGACATGATTAATGATGTCCTCACTGTCTATCCTCCTTAAGATAGAACTCTTCCTGGGACTTCCCTGGGGGTCCAGTGGCTAAGACACTGTACTCCCAATACAGGGGCCTTGGTTTGATCCCTGTCAGGGAACCAAATCCTATATGGCCTCAACTAAAGAGCTTGTGTGTGGCAACTAAGATTTGGTGCAACCAAATGAATTTCAAAATAATAATTATAAATGAATATCAAGATAGAAGCTTTACCTATTCATCCTCTTGCCCTACTATCCTGAATATATCCTAAATATTATATATTTATTTGCTAACTTGATTTTGTTTGGTCTTTTTTTAACTTTAAAAAACTTTATTTTGTATTGATTAACAAACAATGCTGTGATAGTTTCAGGTGAACAGCGAAGGGACACAGCCATACATATACATGTATCCATTCTCCCCCAAACTCCCCTCCCATCATCAGGCTGCCAGGTAACATTGGGCAGAGTTCCATGTGCTATATACAGTAGGTCCTCTGGCAGGTGGATTCTTACTCATTTTTAAAAACCTTGTTCAAACTGCACCTTTGTTCAAACTGTCACTGAAGCCTTGGTCCCTGTGGCCCCTTAGACACGTGGAGGCTGACAGTTTTGTCTTTCCCAACTACAGTGTAATCTGCCTGGTCTGTGCATGGCATGTTCTCATTATTTAAAACATGTTAGTTAAGGAAGAGAAAAAGACGTTAGGCTGTTTGGGTCCAAATCTCAGCTTTGACATGAACAGCTGTATGACCTTGGGAAAATCATTTTTCCTCCCCATGCCTCAGTTTCTCATCTGTATTATGGGAAGAAATAAGAAACAATGATAATAAAACATATATGATGGGATTATTGTGGAGATAAGGTGAGATAGGGCTTTCCTGGTGGCTCAGATAGTAAAGAATCTGCCTGCAGTGTGGGAGACTTGGATTTGATCCCTGGGTTGGGTCAATGCCCTGGAGAAGGGAATGGCTACCCACTCTAGTATTCTGGCCTGGAAAATTCCACAGACTGTATGGTCCAAGGGGTCACAAAGAGTTGGACACAACTGAGCAACTTTGGCTTTCGTTTCAAGGTGAGAGAATCCAAGTATAGTGACTGTAGATATTACAGTGCTTAATAAATGGCAACTGTGTTTGCCACTGGGATGATCATAGGGCCTCAGTTTCCCAATCTGTGAAATGGGTCTGTTGCCAGACTTAAATGAGGTGAAGAATGGACATTGCTTGGCACACACTCTTCTATTAAAATTAGTGATTTTTAAAAATAAATACACATACACACACGTCCAGTCAATGAAGTGCCATTCATGTCTGCCTTCCCTAAGCAGATTCCCTGAGGACTGGGAATTAGCATGACCATAAGACCGTGAATTCAATGGCTGAAGAAGGGTGGCTTCTGTTCAGCCACATCCACACTGGTTGCCTCTAAGCTGATGCCAGCACATTCTTTCTGGGAGTTTCTCTTCGCGCACACTCTGCAACCCTGGTCTCCAGCAGACAGGCAGCCCGGCATCCCTGTTAAAGCCCCACACAGGCACAGAGCCCCAGCTGCTTCCCCTCCAGAGCCCAGACCACCAGGCTGAGCAGCCACCGCGCCTCTGTGTGGTGTTGCTCCTTATTAGGCATCATTAGGTACACAGTAATTATAATAATTATGCGCACTGCTTAGGCGACCATCCTCAGTAACAGCCACTGCTATTCAGAAGTCATAATTGCTGCATCAAAACTTAAAATGAAGGCTAATTCGATGTCAGCTGCTCCCCCTACCCCAACTCACAGCCCTCAACATAATCTCTATACCCAAAGTGCCCCATGACCCCTGGCCATCCTTGATTAATCTACAGAACCCCAAACAAAGAATCTGGTCCACAGGAGAGCATGACTCTGCCAGTGGGATTACAAGAAAGCATGAAGAGGCTTGAGGATGACTTTGTGGGGGTGTTAAATCATTTAAAAAGAAAAGAATTTGAGGGCAAGAGGTGATTGCAGAGCCTGGGTGGTGGCAGCGGGGGGAAGGGAACATGGTCAGGAGATGGGGTTTGAACCCAGGTTGTGTCAAAGGCTTCCATGAAGTTGAGTAGGTCACCCCTTCCCCATCAGTGAAGTGGGCGGGGTTGACTTGGGGAAGCACAATAAGGGCTTTCCTTCTAATGATATTTTATAGGGAAGCAACAAATAAAGATATGCAAGCAGAGCTACTTTGAGAAAGGTGAAACAAGAGGGTCTGAGGACGCCCTATGCCATCACACAGCACCTCTGAAATATCTCTGTGAACCCCTAGGTTTCAGGGCATGTCAATGCCCTCTGAAGCACAGAGGGATCACTGGGGAGATTTAAAAACTGCTAATGCCCACATCTTACCTGGACATTATACCTGGGCTTCCCTGGTGGCTCAAACAGTAAAGAATCTGCCTGCAATGTGGGAGACCCAGGTTAAATTCCTGGGTCAGGACGACCCCCTGGAGAAAGAAATGGCAACCCACTCCAGTATTCTTGCCTGGAGAATCCCATGGAGAGAGGAGCCTTGTGGGCTACAATCCATGGAGTTGCAAAGAGTTGGACATGACCAAGTAACTAACACACACTCGGACATTCAAAGGGTCTTGATTCCTCCCAGCCTAGTACAAGCATCTCCTTCCTGGGCCTCAGCTACCCCATTTTGCAAGTGGAAGTGTTGAATGCAGTGGCTTCCCCAGGCCTCCCAGTTTTCATTTCCCTCAGGTGGGGAATCACTCCCAAGCTCGGCATGATGAGACTGCTTAAAGCAGGAGGTAAAGCATAGCTGCTTGTGTCCATTTTTTCTGCCGAATGTTTGTATCGACTTCTATTATGCAGGCCTGGCCTCAGTGCTATAGAACAAAAAATCATAAGAAGACTACTGAGTATTCCTTGCCCTCCAAGCACTTTAGGAAGCAACAGCGAACCATTTATTGAAAATAAAAGGACTAAACAGGAATATACACATACGCATTAGTCATTAGCATTCCCCCAAGGTAAACTATCGTTCTTGTGACTCAAATCCAGCATTTCTCCAAGTGCAAGTGGGCTGGGCAGGGCACTAATCCCACGAGAAGATGCTCACTGAAGATCTGGACACATGACAAAGCACTACGGAAGAGTCACATACGAAAGGGTCACAGTGCAAGTGAGCCGAGTAAGAAGAACCCTGCAATAAAGAATCCTGTTCATTCTTTTTAGCCTATAATTCCCAGACCTTCTTTGACTAGAGAACTCCACTCAGGGTCATTGGAACTAGTGTTCATCTGAGCACAGACAGAAACAAAGATCCAGGCATAGACACCCAGTGAATGAGGCCTAAGGAATGGAGGTCTAATTTTGAGCAGCTTTGGGCAGAATGTTGGTAAAATTGCCACAAATTTGTCTGACTTTGGCTTCAGGAAAGACAATGTTCTCATGTGGTTCTGAAAGAAATGGAGACAAGCCATGGATGCATTTCAGGAATTGAGGGGCGGCACAGGTCAGACCTGTCCATGCAAGCCTGGACAGGGATCTAGAACGTGAGTCAGCAATAAGCATCCGGAGGGCATTCAGACAGAAGCTCCTACGCTATCCCCATTAGAAGAGATGGGTAGCTGACAGCTCTCATTTGGAGAGGTCAGTTATTCACAGGGAAACTTTCTGTTGCCTTTATAAAATTTCAGGTTTTAAAAAACATGAATTTTCAGCAAGAAATGGACTGGACATCAGTAGTGGCACAGAGTCGGACACAACTGAAGCAACTTAGCAGCAGCAGCAGCAGCATCTCAAGAGGAGGAATTTCTTGAGACTGCAGTGGTTGCCAAGTACCCTCAAAGTACCTAGATGCCTCAAGTGAACCCTGTAATTCCATCCTAAGTAATCCCTGAGTCTATAGAATCATAGTGGGTTTCACAGAGGCAATTGCAATGAGGAGAGCTTTTGCAAATGGTGACTGCAAAAGAAGCTAGCTGATGCCTAAGAGGAATCTATTCTCTAGAGTGGATTCTTCTAGAGTGTGATTACCTTCCTGATCTATGGATAATCCAAAGATCTTCTCATGCAGTTCAGGAAAAGGGCCTAAAATATTCCTCTTTCATCATGAAGCCTTGAATTCTAGGGGCTGCCACTGTGTGCTTGAGCCATAAATGAGCTCTGTGGGGCCAGGAGGAAAAGAGCAGATAATTCTTACATAGTACCCACTACATGCTAAGCACTGCTCTAAGTACTTTACATGTGTTATCTCATTTAATCCTCAATACAACCCTATCAGTTGTTACTGCTGTCATTTCCATTTTGCAGATGAAACTGAAGCAAGGAGAAATTAGGCATGTTGCCCTAAGGTCCG
>SJYX01009631.1:163529-176377 GCA_006410675.1 Oreotragus oreotragus | reverse complement strand
ACTTAGCAGCAGCAGCAGCAGCCCTAAGGTCCTCATCATAGCTGGACATGGTAAGGAACACAAAGGTAACAGTGTTCTCTTTTTCTCAACTTTTTCCCTTGGGCACTTCATTAGCCTGAATTCCTCCAGGTTTTCCAGACAAGGCACTGAGGTAGAGGGGCTGTTTACAAGCTAAGAACCAGAAACTTCTGCTGGGATTCCCTGTAGACCCTTGGCCAATAGAGGTGCTACGCATGTGCAAAACAAGACTCTGCAAGGCTAGTTGAGAGCTAGTGATGGAGGCTTATGGTTAGACATCAGAAGTTACGCCATGTAGGGAGTTCTGGCCCAGTGAGAGTGAGAAGGCTCCCACTGAACACTTCAGGCATAAAACTGAGAAATGAGAAAGTCTATGCAAGGGAAGAACCACATTCTAAAGTAAGGGCCACGTCCTAAGACTGAAGACNGTTGAGAGCTAGTGATGAAGGCTTATGGTTAGACATCAGAAGTTACGCCATGTAGGGAGTTCTGGCCCAGTGAGAGTGAGAAGGCTCCCACTGAACACTTCAGGCATAAAACTGAGAAATGAGAAAGTCTATGCAAGGGAAGAACCACATTCTAAAGTAAGGGCCACGTCCTAAGACTGAAGACAAAAATCAACATAGATACAGCATAATAAAAAAAAAAAAATCAAATCAAACCTAACAAAATCAAGAGAATCCACCCGTAGTTTAACCAATTGCCAGAACAAACATCAACACTACCTAAAAGAAGACAGCGGAATCCAAATTATCCAAAATATCAATGCAATAAACAGTTCCTACATGTGCAAAAAGCAAAGCAAAACAAACAAAAAAGCACAGAGGAAAGTAACCCCAAATTAAGTAGAAAATAGAAACAGATCTGAGCTATTTAGAATTGATAATTGACAGCCAAGAACATTTCAACAGGCATATAGTGTTAAAGAACTTAAAGGAGAAAAAAAAAAAAAAAACATGGAGAATTAAAAATGGGAAACTTCAAATACAAATCATAAAAGAGAATCAAATGGAAAGTCTGGAGCTGAAAAGTGCCATAACTGAAATGAAATAGTCTCTGGATGGTCTTAAAATCAGAATGGAAGTGGCAGAAGAAAGCCAGGAAACCTGAAGACAGATCAGCAGAAATTACCCAATTTGAAGAACAGAAGGAGCCAAAAAACCTTAAAAAATGAACTGAGCCTCAGCTACTGTAGAACAATATTAAGTAGTCTAAAACAGATGTCACTGGCACTCTAGAAGGATAAGAGAGGAGGAGAGGAATATTTGAAAGAATATTTTCCAAGTTTGAGGAAAAGTACCAGCTGAGAGTTCCAAGAAGCTCAGGAGATCCCACCATAAATATAAATATAAGAAAGCCATACACAGGCAGCTCATAGTCAAAACACTAACAAAGTAAAAGATGTATCTAAAAAGTAGAGAAAAATACAATACATGAAAATAATAATTATATAGCTGATAAGTAATCTCATCAGAAAAGATGCAGATAAGAAAAAATAGAAGCTCTGTTTTTAAGACCTTGAAAGATAAAAACTATCAATCCAGAGTTAATATCTGTCCATCTAGATAGTAATATATCTGGCAAAAATGTCCTTCAAAAATAAGAGTGTAATAAATATACTTTCAGATAAACAAAAGCATAGACAATTCATTGTCAGGAGACCTACATGACAAAAAAAGGAATGTTTTTAAAAAGTTTTTTAGGCAGTTCAGTTTAGTTCAGTTCAGTCGCTCAGTCGTGTCTGACTCTTTGTGACCCCATGAATCGCAGCATGCCAGGCCTCCCTGTCCATCACCAACTCCCGGAGTTCACTCAGACTCATGTCCATCGAGTCAGGGATGCCATCCAGCCATCTCATCAGGGTAATTAAATCAGATGGCAACTCAGACTTTGGGGAAGAAATGAAAGAGTACTGGAAATGGTAAACGTGTGAATACATTTTAAAAGATTCCCTTTTCCTTCTCTTTGGCTTTGTAATAGACAACCAACTATTCACAGAAAAAATAGTAGCACCGCTTTGTGAAGTTTATAACTTATGTAGAAGAGAGAATGGCGATGATGATGATGGTGATGATGGTGGTGGTGATGGAGACAGATAGATCTCAGGCAGATGTACATAGATAGAGAAATACGAAAATAATAGCACAATGAATAGGGAAGAATAAATGAAATGATAGCATTTAAGATTCTTATATTTTAGATGAAGTGGTAGAATAGAGTTAAAATAAAAAGAAATATATCTGAAAAAAAGAATAGAAGGAAAAATGGAATCAAAAAGTTTCTATGTTCCAAAATAGAGAAAGACAAAACAGAAAGAAAAAGAGATCAAATAGAGAATAAATAGTAAGGTGACATGATTTAAACCCAACTGTATTAAGAACATGAAATGGCAATGTTCTAAACACTCCAATTAAAAAGCAAATATTACTATTCTGATTCAGACAAGCAAGCTTAACTTTATTCCAACAAAAGAAATATTTAAAATAGTAAGACTAATTAAAAGGGGAGAAAATGTATACCCTGTAAGGAGTAAAAGTTTGGTGTAGTTATATCAATATTAAAAGAAATAGACTTTGAGACAAAGAGTATTCCAGATAAAAGTAGGTGTATTTTTAATTGAAGTATAGTTGATTTACAATGTTAATTGCTGCTGTACAGCAAAGTGATTCATATATAAATATATATGTATATCTTTTCATATTATTTTCCATTATGGTTTATTCATATATATATATATGGTTAAATGGATACGGATATATATATAGTGCCCTGTGATATACAATAGAACTTTGTTTTTTCATCCATCCTATTTATATTAAAAGCTCACTTTATATCCAAAAGCACAAATAGGTTAAAAGTGAAAGGACGCAGGAAAAATTATGCATGAAAATAATCAAAAGAGAACTGAGGCAGCCTAACTAATATCAGACAAAATGGGCTTTAAGACAACAAATTTCCCAAGAGACAAAGAAGGAACTTACACATTGATAAAAGAGTCAACCATCAATAAGCTATTATATATAGCAATTGTATATGCTTAACAACAGAGTCCCAAAATATGTGAAGACAAAATTGACAAAATTGAAGAGAGAAATAGACAGTTCCACGATAACAGCTGGAAACTTCAATACCAAACATTCAATAATAGGTAGAACGACTAGATGGAGGATTGATTAGGAAAGTGGATTGGAACAACACTAAAAGTCAATTCAGTCTTATAGAAGCATGCAGAACACTTCATCCAACAACAACAGAATATGCATCTCTTAAAGTGTATGCAAAGCATTCTCCAGCATAGACCATACGTGCAGCCGCAAAAGCAGCCTCAATATATTTTAAAAGGTTTAAATCATACAAAGTACCTCCGTTGGTCACATGTAATTAAATAACAAATAAGTAACAGAGGAAAAGTGGAAAATTCAGACATCTTAAAATTAAACAACACACTCTTAAATAACTAACGGATGAAAGAAGAAATTGCAAGGGTAGAAAATATTTCAAAACAAAAAATGAAAACACAAAATACAAAAAGTTATGGGATGCAGCAAAAGCAGTGTCAAGGGAAAACTGTAGCTTTAGATGCCTACATTTAAAAAGAAGAACGATCTCAAATCAAAAACTTAACCTGACACATTCAAGAAGTAGAAAAAGAAGAGGAAAATAAACCCAAAGCTAGCAAAAGGAAGAAAATGGTAAATATTAGAGTCAGTTAAGTAGAATCAAAAATAGAAAAATAGAGACTCAATAAAATCAAAAGTTGGTTCTTTTAGGAGATCAACAGAATTCACAAACTTTCTGCAAATATTTGGGTTTTTACAAATTGAAGGTTTGGGCATTATCAGATGAAGGTTAACATTTTTCAGCAATAAAGTCATTTAAAGTATGTATATTGTATACAATATTGCTATTATATACTTAATAAACTACAATACAATGTAAACACATCTTTTAACTGTATTGAGAAACCAAAAAAAAAAAATTGTGTGACTCACTTTATAGTGATATTCATTTTATTATGGTGATTTGGAACTGAGCCCACAATATCTCTGAGTTATACCTGCAAAAAGAGTTAATCAGTAGTCAAAACTTCTCAACAAAGAAAAGTCCAGGACCAGATGGATTCACTAGTGAATTATACCAAACATTTAAAGAAGAATTAACACCAATCTTCTCAGACTTTTCCAAAAATTTGAAGAAGAAGAAACATTTCTGAATGCATTTTATGAGATCAGCATGACCCTAACACCAAAGCCAATCAAAAATAATACAAGAAAACAACTGACCAATACAACTTATAAATACAGATATGAAAATCCTCAACAAAATTCTAGCAAACCAAACCCAGCAACATATTTAAAGGATTACATATCATAACCATGTGAAATTTAACACAGAAACACAAAGTTGGTTCAACCTCCAAAAAATTATATAATACATCACATTAATAAAATGAAAGAAAAGTTATTCATAATCATTCCAACTGATGCAGAAAAAATTTTTTTGACATAAGCCCACACCCTTTAATGATACAAACTAAGGAGAAGGGAACTCCCTCAACATGATAAAGACCATTTATGAAAAACCCATAATCAAAGGTGAAAGTCTGAAAGCTTTCCCGCTAACAAACAAGACAAGGATTTTGCTTTCAGTATTTCTTTTCAACACTGAAATACTTCCAGCCAGAGTTACTAGGCAAGATAGCATTTAAAATTGGAAGGAAGACATAAAACTATCTCTATCTGCTGGCAGAAAACCCAAAAGACTCCACAAAAATACAAGAAAATTTTATCCATCAAAGAACACCATCATTTGTAAAGAATACAAAATGGAAGAAAATATTTATAAATCATATCTCTGATAAGAGTTTGGTAATCCAGTAAGTATTATCTTGTGACTCACTGACCAAAAGAAGCAATCCAATGAAAGTGTGGGCAAAAGACTTGAATAGATATTTTTGTAAAGATATATAAATTACCAATAAGCATATAAAATGAAGCTCAATGTCATTAGTCATCAAGGAAGCTCAAGTCAAAATCACAATAAAATAGTACTTCACACCCACTAGCTTGGTTATAATTAACAACAACAACAAAGGGAACTGGAAAACAACAAGCGATGGTGATGATCTGGCATCTTCATACACTGCTGGTGGGAATATAAAATGATATGATATAATCACTTCGAAAATCAGTGTTAAACATATTATTAAACCATATGACCCATAATTCCCATTCCTAAGTATGTGCCTAAAAGAACTGAAAATGAATGTTCAAACAAAAACTCGTCCACAAATGTTCGTGGCAGCACTATTTGTGATAGCCTAAAGGTGGAAATAGCCAAATATCTATAAGCTAACGGACACATAAACCAAATATAGTATATCCATACAATGAGATACTATTTAGCCAAGAAAAATGAAGTACACACTACAATTTAGATGGATTTTTAAAACATTATGCTAAGTGAGAGAAGCCCAACACACACACACACACACACACAGTTTTACTGTGTAATTCATTCATATGAAATATCCAGAACAAACAAATCCACAGAGACACAAAACAGATTACCAGTTGCGAGGGCCAGGGAGCAGGATTGTTAAGTTGCTTCAGTCGTGTCCAGCTCTTTGCAAACTCATAGACTGTAGCCCATCAGGCTCGCCTTCCCATGAAATCTTCCAGGCAAGAATACTGGAGCGGGTTGCCATTTCCTTCTCCAGGGGATCTTCCCCACTCAGGGATCCAACCTGGTCTCTTAAAATCTCCAGCAATGGCAAGTGGGTTCTTTACTGGATGCTTAACGTATAAGAAAGTTGAGCACTAAAGAATTGATGTTTTTGAACTGTGGTGTTGGAGAAGATTCTTGAGAGGCCCGTGGACTGCAAAGAGATCAAACCAGTCAATCCTAAAGGAAATCAGTCCTGACCATTCATTGGAAGGACTGATGCTGAAGCTGAAACTCCAATACTTTGGCCACCTGATGCAAATAACTGACTCATTGGAAAAGACCCTGATGCTGGGAAAGACTGAAAGCAGGAGAAGGGGACAAAAGAGGATGAGATGGTTGGAAATTCACACATGACACAGGGACAGAGATGCACAGTGGCAGTACTATTCACACTGACCCAGGCCACACTAGACGTACACCACACCAGGCACCCCAGACATACACCTATCAGACACCCTGATGAGTCGAGATGGATGACATCACCGGCTCGATGGACGTGAGTTTGAGCAACTCTGGGAGTTGGTGGCTGGCAAGGAAGCCTGGCGTGCTGCAGTCCATAGAGTCGCAAAGAGTTGGACATGACTGAGCAACCGAATTGAACTGAATGTATATGGGGTTTTCTCGAGGGTGATGAAATGTTCTGAAACTCCGAGGTAGTAATGGTCACAGGACACTGTGTATGTACTCAATGCCACTGAATTATACACTTTAAAATTTAAAATGCTGAATTTTATGCTATGTGTATTTTAACACAATAAAAACAATAAGATACCACCAAAAAGACCCAGACTCAGATGTTCCAATAGAAGTGTGCAATGTGTACAATCTTCCTCTTCTACACTAAAATAATTCACAAAATATTAGCAAATAGAACCCAGCAATATGTAAAAAGATAATACATCATGGCAACAAAGTGCAATTTATCTTTATATGCAGGACCAATTTAATATTTGAAAGGCATACAATATAACTTATCACAGCAACAAAGGAGAAAAATCACTGGATCATCTTAATAGATTCATCAAACGCATTTGAAAAAATTCAACACTCATTCAAAAACTAGCTAAATGTCTCTCCCACTCTCATCTCATGGGGGTCAGCAAATGGAACAAGGGTTCCTCATGATGGTTCACCTGTAGCTTCATTTTGACCCACCCTGGGTGTGGCATCTTCCAGCCAGCCACCATTCCCAGGCCACTGGGTTTCCCAAGAAAGCCGGATGTTCATACATATATATGCACAAATCTGTACATGTTCACACACATCTAGACAGTCCCAGAAATTCACACATGACACAGGGACAGAGATGCACAGTGGCAGTACTATTCACACTGACCCAGGCCACACTAGACATACACCACACCAGGCATCCCAGACATACACCTATCAGACACCCGACCCCACCCACAAGTATACTTCTGTCTACCCCACAGGCTCACACACAGTGCTCCAGGCAGAGACAGCTGTTGAGGTTCCTGCTCAGATATGTACACCACAGACAAAGACATACACACATCAAACTGTCCACCACGGCCACGGGACTCACACAGGCACCACAATCACAGGCACGCGCACTCCCACACAAGCAGACAGACCTGCAGAGGCAGCACAGGTTCACAACCGTTCTGCCGCAGGAGCACAGATGTGTTTACACACTCCGACACCAGCACACGTTGCACGTGTGCTGAGAAACAGCGTGCTCTCCCACGCACGTGCACACACACACGCAGACACAGGGGCGCTCCCAGCACACAGGCAGCGTCTCCAGCCCGCGGTTTCCGGGCCGGTGCTGCCACACAGTGGAGACACGGCATCCTCCCCGGGGGCCCCCGCCCCCCTCCCCAGCTCCCGGGCAGTCACGTGGATGAAAAGACAAAAATATGGATGGGGCGGGGGAGGCGGGTAGTGAGGAAGGGAAGGGGCAGAAGATGAAATAATAATACTGCTGGGTTTGTTCATTTCGGTGATAATTAGCGGTGCATTCACGCCGCCTCACCGGCCGCTCCCGGCTGATCCCGCGTGATGGATGCCTGGTGGTGCTGAATGCAAATTAGCATAATTTCATTACCGAGGGACCCGTGAAAAGGTTCAATTATAGAGCAATCTCATTAATACCAGGGCTTGTTAAACTAATAGAAAGAGACAGGCCCCGCAGCTCCAAGAGGTAGGCATGTGCTCGGAATGCAATTAATGCTGGAACCCCTAGTACCTGGGCCACGCCTCACCCCCTAGAACCGACCCCTAGTGCCCTGCAGACCTGGGCTCCCAGGGAGACAAGGGGCCACCGAACTTGGTGGCCCAGAGCCTGATAAACAGACACCCATCAGAGAAGTAAAGCATCCAGGCTGGGTCAGCCTTTCCAAATCTAGCCTGAGCCTACAGATGAGGAGACTGAGGTCCAGAGTGGTGACCCAAGGTCAGGGACATCGGAGGCAGCATGGCAACAGAGGGGAACATTCAGGAGAGGGGAGGTGATGCTCATCCCTGTTTTAGGCACTGGTCTACGTAACAACCTCCCAGGAGCCTCTCCCACTCTGACTCAGTTTCTCCATCAGCACTTGGAAACAGAAATGAAGGTCTCCAGAAGGCTTTCTCTTACGAAATTATCTGGCTTCATTATGTCATGAGAAAAAGAGAGGGTTGCTTGGCGTTCCTGCCTGTCCTCACGAATCTTATCAAAGCAAAAGGACCAGCTTCAGCCCTTCCCCCACCAGAGCCAGCCACTTGAGCCCCCAGCAGCTCAAGAAGAGGGGCTGTGTCAGAGCCCCGCAGACTGAAGCCTCAGACCATTGGAGGAAGCAGAACTCCAACACCGAGTCCTCCATCCCCACTTCCATCCAACCCCTCCCACCTGCACAGCCAGGCTAAAGACAGGAAGGCCCAGCTCTCTTTGAGGGAGGAACCACGGCTTTCTTCCCCCACACTCAGGACTTGGATCCAGAGGCCAGCACATTCTGCCTTCAGCATCCGAAAGTTTCTTAGGGATGTCATCTTTGCCCCTTTCTTCAATTTCAGCAAAAAGGGGTCACGCTTGACATTCAACTTTACCCACACTCCCCACCCTCTGCACCCTCAAAAACCCTTCACAGTGACCTCAGGCACAGCTAGCTCCCTTCCCAGCCCTGGCATTGTGAACACACCAAGTTGGGTCATATGAATTTGCTGTATTTTTTATCACCTCTGTAATATTTGGTTTTTTTTCCTGCGATTGTAAGTAAAACAGCACAAGTCCCAAAATACCCCCAAGCTGGAGAATGACTCACACTGTATATTACTGAGCACATAAAAATATGCAGTGACTCAGAAGGGCCCAGCAGAAGCGACAACTCCACAAAAGGCCCCATTGTTCAGATTCTAAAGGTAGAGGAGGGGGGCTCCCCAGTCACCAACCCTGGCTCTGGCTGCTGACACTTGTCAAACGCCTGGCAGTCGGTGGTGTGTTTGGATTCTCTCTTTTTCTCATGACATAATGACGCCAGATAATTTCATAAGAGAAAGCCCCCTGGAGACCTTCGTTTCTGTTTCAAAATGCTGATTGGGAAAGATGAGGGGGCAACCTCAGAGACCATCTGGCCATAGGACCCCAAGAAGCTGAATGTCCAAAGGAGGGACTTCTGGTCCACCCCCTCTTAGGGGACCCTAGCAGAGCCTGGGATGGGGGACTGAACACAAGAGGAAGGACAGAGTGATGGGAAGAGGAACACAAGACCCAGGATCCCAGGTCAGCCGTGATTGCTGGTCCCCACAGGCACGTGATTGGACCTTGGAAGGGGCCTGTGGAGCTGCAGGCAAGGCCGGGTGCTGGAGAGTCTCCTCTGACCAAGAAGGGCTTGTGAGCTACAGAAGGGGCAGCCAGCCCTGCAGAACCAAGAAACAGAAGGGGAGATAGCATCTTCAAAGTTAGGAAGGTAAGCACCGGAAGCTCTGGAAATTAACACTGGGATGCTGTGTGAGTGCAGTAGGCGTGAGTGTGAGCGTGGTCCTCCTGTGAGCACAGTCCTCATTCATCATAGCAGAAAGTCGATAGATAATGTCTAAAACTGATGAATCAGGAAATAGTGGCAGACGTGCATTACTGAGAGATATGGGCAGTGCTCAGGAGGCCAGGCTGGGAGTGAGCGTGGAGGCTCTGGGAAGAAGGCCTGCGCCACCAGGAAAGGAAGGAGACAGGGCTTTGCGTAGGAAGCCGACCAGCACTGTTTCATTGTTTGAAATATTGTCTTAAAGGTCTGTTGTTTATGCTCCTGGCAGTGGCTCTGCTTCATCACCATCACCCTGAATGGTTTTAGTCACTCCCTGAGCACGTAAATGAGAGGGGCTGCTGTCTGTGTGTGTATACGTGTGTGTGCACACACACATACACGTTCACACCTGTTCCATGCATCACATAAATCACCACTCTACTAGGCAGACATCCACCCAGTCTCTTTCTTATCTGCATCTCAGTCTCTCTTATCTACATATTTGGAAGCCTTTCCTTTCTGGTGGTCTGGGGTTTTGTAAGGATGAAGTTTAAAGCCAGAAGACCCAGTTTCATCCCGGTTCTGCCACTTTCTACCTGTGTGACCTTGAACAAGACACTCACCCTCTCTGTGTCAGGTTTTCCTCCTCTCTAAAATAAGCAGGCTAGGGACTTCCCTGGTAGTCCAGTGGTTAAAAAAGAATTCACCTTCCAGCGGAGGGACACAGGTTCCATCCTTAGTCAGGGAACTATGATCTCACATGCCATAGGGCGACTAAGCCCAAGCACCGCAACTAGGGAAGCCTGCACACTGCAGCGAAGAGCCAGCCCCCACAGTGAAGAGTCGGCCCCGCACAGTGAAGATCCAGTGAAGCCAAAAATAAATAAATAAGCAGGGTAACGGCAGAATCACCACAGGGAGCCAGTGAAGAACGGTAGGCATCAAAGTGACTTGCTAGCTTCACAAATCCAAGGGGTTGTGGAAATCTGTGGGGTTGCTGCAGACGGATCCTCATTCCTTAGGGTCTCTTGACTCAAATGGTATATTGCTGCCTCTGTTCCATTTCCTCCTTCCACTGTGTCTTCCTTTCTCTCATCTCATCCCCTACTTTGAGGGATCATTGGAAAGAAGTAGGCTAAAAGCTTAAACTACAGTGAAAGACCAGGGGATGGAGAGAAGCAAGATTAGGGAGGAAGATGACCCCGGAGGATGACTGGGGTATGGATGGAGGAGGAAGGGGCACCAAGTGTGACTCTATGCTAATTGGGACTCTTTGGGCTGAGTCTAATCCAATCTGGCTCAGATGAAAAAGATAAGCTGATTGGCTTATCTAACTGGGAGCCTGATGTCATCTTCAGGCATGGCTGGATCCAGAGGTTCGAGCCTTTAGAACCTGTGTCTCTCTCGAGGTGTCAGTTCTGTCTCCTCTGTGGCATTTAAAATAACAAGGAGGCTTGTTCCAAGTGATGGGGAGGATGGTCTTTGTTGAACTCAGTTAGTTCACTCGCTCAGTTGTGTCCGATTCTTTTCGACCCCATGAATCACAGCACTCCAGGCCTCCCTGTCCATCAGCATCTCCTGGAGTTCACTCAAACTCACATCCATCAAGTCAGTGATGCCATCCAGCCATCTCATCCTCTGTCATCCCCTTCTCCTCCTGCCCCCAATCCCTCCCAGCATCAGAGTCTTTTCCAATGAGTCAACTCTTCGCATGAGGTGGCTAAAGTACTGGAGTTTCAGCTTTAGCATCATTCCTTCCAAAGAAATCCCAGGGCTGATCTCCTTCAGAATGGACTTGTTGGATCTCCTTGCAGTCCAAAGGACTTGCTAGAGTCTTCTCCAACACCACAGTTCAAAAGCATCAATTCTTCAGCACTCAGCTTTCTTCACAGTCCAACTCTCGCATCCATACATGACTACTGGAAAAACCATAGCCTTGACTAGACGGACCTTTGTTGGCAAAGTAATGTCTCTGCTTTTGAATATGCTGTCTAGGTTGGTCATAACTTTTCTTTCAAGAAGTAACCGTCTTTTAATTTCATGGCTGCAGTCACCATCTGCAGTGATTTTGGAGCCCAAAAAGATAAAGTCTGACACTGTTTCCACTGTTTCCCCATCTATTTCCCATGAAGTGATGGGACCAGATGCATGATCTTCATTTCTGAATGTTGAGCTTTAAGCCAACTTTTTCACTCTCCTCTTTCACTTTCAACAAAAGGCTTTTTAGTTCCTCTTCCCTTTCTGCCATAAGGGTGGTATCATCTGCATATCTGAGGTTATTGATATTTCTCCTGGCAATCTTGATTCCAGTTCATGATGTACTCTGCATATAAATTAAATAATCAGGGAGACAATATACAGCCTTGATGTATTCCTTTTCCTGTTTGGAACCAATCTGGTGTTCCATGTCCAGTTCTAACTGTTGTTGGTTCCTGACCTGCATACAGGTTTCTCAAGAGGCAGGTCAGGTGGTCTTATATTCCCATTTCTTTAAGAATTTTCCACAGTTGATTGTGATCCACACAGTCAAAGGCTTTGGCATAGTCAATAAAGCAGAAATAGATGTTTTTCTGGAACTTTCTTGCTTTTTCCATGATCCACAGCTTCTAATTTCACAAGTGCCTTCCTCTCCCAGCACCACTAGCACTTTCCCCCAGAGGAACTCTGATTGGCCCTTCCTGAATCACGTGCCCTGTTCCGGGCCAATTACTGTTTCCAAGCAGATGAGATTTCCTGATTAGCTGGCTGGAATCACATGGGCAGAAAGGCAAGGCCCTTGATTGGCAGTCCTACCAGAATCACCTGGAAATGGAGAAGACAGTCCCCAGAAGAGACAAAAGGGGAGAGGGCCGTGAGAGACAGATACCTGAAGGCCACTTCCAATGTCGGGGTTCTTAGCCTGGGAATGAGGTTAGGGGAAGACAGGCAAAGGGCTCCCTGATGCTCCAATGGGACTCCTCCCACCAACACCTGTTTCTCTGCTAACAGGGGCTGCAGCTCTTGCTGCCCTTGGCCCAATGGACCTGTCCCTGGGTGCTCACGATCTGTTGGGCATTTTAGCTACACAATGTCTTTTTTAAATTCTCTTCTTTTATTGGAATATAATTGCTTTACAATGTTGTGTTCGTTTCTGCTGTACCG